>JAILXH010143281.1:19995-32103 GCA_023558415.1 Piaractus mesopotamicus
CTCTATGAACTACAGAAAACACAAGTATTGGAATGCAAGTCACACTTTGGTTACATTACATTACACATTACAAACCCAGTCAATAATATGTGCTTACTGACGTTAACTCCGCTCTGAATGAGCTTATGCAGTCACTGAAAATTCATTCAACAATAAAGGTAGGTGTGTACACCTTTAATACAATGTTAGAAATACAGTAGCATAGAGAAAATTCCCATTCTACATACTAATATGTTTCACTGTGGCAAAAATGGACGAACATGTGCCAGAACTACTCTGGGGCGGATTTTAAAGGAGTTGAAAGGGATATTATCTAATTCTCAGAGTGGAAATCCACAAAACGCTCATTTCGATAGAGTTAACCAGCAGTGAGCATGTTAGTATTGTACTGTATTGGGCGGTCAAGTTATTAAAATAGTTAGTTACAACTAATTGCATTCGTTAATCGCAACAACATGTTCCACCTGTGGCCTCTCACTCTTATATCTCAATGTTGTCTTGTTTTGAGGGGAACTGGAGCTTCTCACTTTAATAATGCTTTGTTTTTTAGCTTCTCTGCCACGAGCGCCATCCAGCGTAGTCTGGCAAATTAATAATATTACTGATATTGCTGCATTAGCACTCCTTTTTTTTTTAAATGATACTTCACACTTAATGGACTTAAGCGATAAACAAATTTATCATTGCAGTAGATGGGAATAAGTTTTTTTTATCAAGAGTGCCATCGATGGAGTCTCTGAGTCAGCAACCGCACACAAAGCCCCTCACAGTGAAACTACAGATGGTTTAACTAGGAAAATGTGTTAACACCATTAAACTAATTAGTAGCATTAATAATGTATTATGTTAACGAGTTATTAGTATGTTAACTTTGAGAGCACTACACTGTACGTTACCTGCAATACTTGAAAAAGTATGTGTTCTCCGGAGGTTGTTCTCCAGAACTGAGGAGACTCTCACACAAACGCACCGAGGAGTCAGCCCAAAAGCTAAACCCAGCATAGAGCGGCTCATTGAACATGACGTGGAACGTGTGTATGTGAGTCAGTGTCTGCGTGTCCGGCGAGACTCTGTAGAAGGACAGAATCCCGGCTGGCCAGTCCAGATACACTCCTACTCTGTGGGAGCCAGAGGGGAGGGGGTCGAATATTCTTCCAGTAGTCAAACTGTACATGTCAATGTATTTTTCACCATACTCGTCATCGTCACAGCACAGAGACCAAAATTTGTCATACCATCCAAACCAATGCTCACCACATCTTTTCCTTCTGTACACCACAGCTATGCGAACACCCCTACTCCACTCAACCTCCCAGTAGCAGCGTCCAGTCAGACTTTCTCTACACAGAACCTGTGGATTGCGTTTAAATCTGTCTGGATGATCTGGATACGGCTGTGGCTCTTTCCCATGCGTCACCTTTCTGTTCCCCTCAGACAGAGAGAGAGAGACATGTGCTGTGTTGGGGTCCAACGTGAGCTCACAGGCATCTGTACACAGAAAAACCCAGATTAGAGGAAATTGCACAAATAATGAATATATACATGATACTGACCACAGTAAACTTTTGTCCTGGTCTTTATGGCATTTGACTCTTATCCAGAGCAACTTAATCATGTAACAGAGGTAAGAGAATTAGTGAGGTGACAGAGTGACAGCTGACCAATTGTTTTTCATAAGACCATGCAATTTTGAGCAACAAATGTTTCTGTGGCAGGGCGATAAGCGAAAAATCAAGTTTCTCAACTTTATGCAGAGGGATTATGGCATGGTGATGAGACAATCTAAATGACTGGCTCGATCTATACCAATTGTAGACACGAAGGTCCAGTGTCTTCAGTCTCTACTCCCTGACCTGTTTGTTCCTACTGCCATTTTGTTCCTACTCCCAATTAAATCACTCAGGAATGGAAGAGAAACTTATAACCATGTGAGGTTAAACCAGTTTATATTTTCAACAACATGGTGATTATATATGTATATAGTACGTATTTTTTACATTCTATTGTCAGAACCTCAGTGCATATGCCCACAGGCAACAACAGACTACACCCATTTGAACACCCCTATAAGAGATAGATACTTGGAGACGTTAGTAACATCGCTAATGTCGCCTCCTAATGTGAAAGTACAGTTACAGTTTCATTATATGTTTCCGAGGTAGGAGAATTCCTATCCTAGAGAACAAGTGCAGTAATGAGTGTGAGCTTGCGCAGTAACTAGCTTGTGCAACCCCACCACCACACCTTCAAGATGTGTAGCATAGTAGCATATCACCAGAAAGCATTTGTAAGCTGTGTTCTCTCCAAGGGCCCTACAATATCCATCCCTATCTGAATGAATGGAACACCTATAATTGTCTATGGCTAAAGTGGGGAATGAACTACTCTTCTTTCTGAAGGTTTGCTGGCACACTGCACATGATTTACACTATTGCTACACAACACCATACAACCTGGGCCAATGGAACCTATTGCCAATCCTCTCTAAGGTTTTAATGCTTCCCAGATGACCTGCCAAAAGAGTCCTTAACTAGGAATTATTCCTCCTGCTGTATATCTAGGATCTGTTGTCATTTTGATAGCCCTTGAGCTGAATGGACCCAAAGGCTTTTCTCTGTAACTTTATGCAGATTATTGTTTCTGCTGGGTTAAATAATTGATATTAATAATTTATTTATTATGAAATGTATTTTTATTGTTTTCATGTACATAGCCTTGTTCTTTTCACATTTATGTATCTTTCTTGTTTTATTCTTATTTTGCATATTTTGTGTATGGTAAAGCATGATGTAAGCTTACTAAATACCGTATAAATGCACATAAGCAAATATTTCATTATTATTATTATTATCATTATTATTATTATTATTCTTATTATTAAAAACAATAATGAACACAGTTGGGACACTGCATTCAGTTCTCTGTTATAAATATCTTTTATTCCATGCAACTTGCATTAATATTATACTGAACAGTCAACTTACATTTCTTTACTCCAGGGCTCATTCTGATCTTCCCGCCATGTTCCACCCTGAGGAAGACAGAAGAAAAAAATAAATAAATAAATATACACAAATTTATACACTAATTTGCAAGGTATTTGGCCAAGTTGTTGAGTATTGTACCATCCAAAAATCAATTCATTGATTAATTTCAATTTATTGTCATTATACAAATACACAAGTATACAATGGAGGGGTAGGGCCAAGTGTTAGGATTACATGGCCCCTCAAAACAGAGGGGAGAAAGTACAATAACCATTGTATTATCTTAGTTTAAAGTTATTTTAATGTATTATGGGCCTTTTTCTTCATAACAAGTGTAAAAAAAATCCCTAGAAGTTTGCTGATGTCTCAGTAGATAGCTAGCTAAATTTCCTCTTCCACCTTAAATGGTAAATTAAGGTGGAATGGGAAAAAGTCAAACAAAAAGCTAGCAAATAGCTGACTTCAGCTTAACATCCCAGAAGAATTAAGGGTGGGCGATAAATAATTGTCGCATCCCCCCTCTTTGAAGGCATGTGATGCCCTAAATGTAACTAAAGACCAGTAGTGAAGTTGCTGAACTTTACCCTCCTCTGGCAACACTGCAGACTACAGGGCTGCCCACAGAAGCCTAGATACAATGTATGTATCCTAGATAACGCAAAGTTCTTTTTTTATTTGAGGGTTGTCCCATTTTGTAGGGGAAGATTTCAACTACTGCCCCTTGAAACTCAGTTCCAGGTGGCAAGGTGATGTTCGAAAACAAGGAGTAAGGATAAAAACAAGAAATGGGATTGTGCCTGATACTGCACAACACAGGCTGGTAAGAAATGGAAGAGGATTATGTTTTAAGTCAGTAATATATAATTTTAGAACGGCTCTGGTGAGGCAGTAATGAGCGGATGTGAATGCCATGCTTTCTGCTGTGCCATTCTATCTATGTTAGTGCAGGAATCCTTTTTTTTTTTTTGGTTTACTGAACACAAAATAACAACTGAGGGTAAATAAGACAAATGCTCTTACATCCAACCAAATTGCCCAAATGCCAGTGTTACCCCACTAAACTACACTGCACAAACCGCATTAAAACAATGCACATATCTTTGTTAATGTTAATGTAATTTTAAATGATTATGATAATTGTGATTGCGGCACTGACTCACACAAACAGAAGTCTATGTACCTGAGTGTCTCCAGCCTGCAGTGTGGATCTTCCAGTAGATCAGTGAGCAGCTTCACTCCAGACCCTCCTGGGTGATTATAGGTCAGATCCAGTTCTCTCAAGTGGGAGAGCTTTGATTTCAGAGCTGAAGCCAGAGAAGAACAGCCCTCATCTGTAACCATACAACCAGACAATCTGCAAAAATGGAAAAAAATAGAAAGGTGGTATTTACACAGACCAAAAAACTGCTGCAGTACAGTACAAACACAGAAAACAGCAAATTCTATTAATCCTGTCTTACGGATCATCCTCTAGTCCTTAATCAGTGGTCACAGAACACTGCCCACAGGACGCTGTTGGCTGGATATTTTTGGTTGGTGCACTTTTCTCAGTTCAGCAGTGACACTGAAGTGTTTAAAAGCTCCAACAGCACTGCTGTGTCTGATCCACTCAGCGCAACACAAATTTACCTGAGTATCCCCAGTTTACATTGTGAACTCTTCAGTCCCACAGAGAGCAGCTCCACTCCTGAATCCTGCAGTTCATTGTTACTGAGGTCTAGTTCTTTTAAGGAGTTTGCTGATTGTAAAGCTGATCCCAGGTATTCACAAGCCTTTTCCCCAAGATTACAGGTAACTAGACTGCAGAAGGGAAGAAATTTCAAGCACAATAACTCAACATGTTCAAGGAAAGAGTTCTGAAAGGAAGTGTAAGCATATATTGTTTAAACACCACAATCATTTTTGTTTTTTGTACTACTGAGATAAAGAGAGATAACTAAAGAGAGAAATACAATACAAAATTAAAAGTACATAAAATAAATACTGAAATCATAAACAACACAGTTAATATGTAGCATTTAAACTATTACATATTTCAATTGACTTCCCAAAGTCAATGTGTCTATTGTTTCCCAAAAATGAGTATTTTGTATTTTCCATGTTCTTTGTATATTTTTTTTTCATTCTGAAGGAACTGTAAAAGCTTGCATATTCAGAACCATCTTCTTCTCTTGACAGTTTCTGCAGTAATCTATGCCTAACATTAGAATTGCATGGTGCAGGGTGGAAATGGCATCAAACTTACATACATGTGCTCACTGCCTCCTAGTGTGTGTCTTCACTAGTGTGTATGTGGTGTTTCACTGCACGGATGAATTAGATTGCGGAGGTGAAATTTCCCCATTGTGGGAATGATAAGGGTCACTTAATCTCAATCTTAAATCTTAACAAAGTCTCCTTATGATATGAAAAAAATTAAAGTTAGTTAGCTTATTGGAACATCCCATCCCATATTTTATGTCATTTTATCCATTACTACATGTGTTGCACTGAAAACAAAAGTACACATATAATAACAGATTTTCTACTAGGTTAAGATTTTAAGGTCTGAGCAAAAATACTGTGCTTAATGTTTTCCACTGAAGAATGTATTAACAGAAGGGTCACCTGAGTGTCTTCAGTTTACAGTGTGAACTCCTCAGTGCAGCAGAGAGGAGCTCCACTCCTGAGTCCTGTAGGTTGTTGTAAGTGAGGTCCAGATCTTTCAAGGAGGAGTTTCCTGACTGTAGAACTGTTGATAGTATTTCACAGGAGTTTGTGGTGAGATAACAGCTTGCTAACCTGTAAAGACAAAATAAAGTACAAATACAGTGGCAGTATTCTGTATGTGCCACTTTGTGTTCACGTCTAGAAAGAGAGTAGAAAGATATTAGATGTGCACAGCCCAACATGCCATCATACGAAAGAGCAAATTAACATTTGCAAGAAAAAGTTTGTGAACCCTTTGAAATTAACTGGATTTCTGCATTGATCACTTCTTGAAATGTCTTGCTGGAACAGCACTCTTCAACTTGGCCATTGCAAAATCCACATTTTCTTGTGCTTCTTGTTGATTTACTCATGTGTTTCTTATATTTCTTCTGTCATCAACCAAACCTTCTCCAAGGCTTTCTCTTGTAAAATTTCAGGATGAAATTTTGAATTTACTCAATGACTGCAAGGTTTCCAACCATGAGACAGCAAAAACCAATCCATGATGCTCCATCTGCCATGCTTCATAGCTGGGATGAGGTTGATTATACTCTTTTACTCTTGGGTTTTTGTCACCTCTTACAGCATTGCACATTTTCAACATTTAATTACTCCTTGTCTTGCTATGATTGGTGAATGCCCAGGTCCTTTGATCGCACTTTTGTTCCCACCAACCAATCTTTCTTGAGAAGAGCAAACTTTTTTCAGTAGCCAGAGTTTGTCTTCTTAATTTCTTGTCTTCTTAATTGCAACACCTGACTCCATTTAGCTTTTAGAGAAGTCATTGCAACACAGGTTCATATTCTTTTTCCAGCCTGCACTGTGAATGAATACTCAATCGGTTGAATAAGGCTTGAAAAGTAACGTTTGTGCATCATCAGTTTAGTCAAGTTGTGTTTGTCTATAATTGTACAATAAATGACAATCAGGCCACATTTTATGAGTAATCTATGCAAAAATGCAAGTAATTCCAAGGATTCACAAACTATATTCACAAACTATAGCTAAGCCAATTTTAAGGCCAATTTATGATGCAAAAAAAGTCACAATTAGATCTGAAATATACTCAAAAAAACATTCATAATACAATAAAATATCTCACGTTGTTTGGACAAAAGAGCACACATTTTGGTCTATGTTTATATTTCTAGGATGGTTGGAGTAAGAGAGTCTAAAATCTCATTAAATAAATTAGGGACAATAATAATAATAATAATAATAATAATAATAATAACAACAACAACAAGAACAACAACAATTTGGTTAGCATCTCAGGGATATAGTTTGTGTCTTCTTATCTTAAATGTTTTTCGTTCAGGAAAATTCACAGAAGGTTCACCTGAGTCTCTCCAGTTTACAGTGTGGACTCTTTAGTCCAGTGGAAAGCAGCTCCAATCCAGAGTCATACAGCAAATTGTTACTGAGGTCCAGATCTTTCAGGGTGGAGTTTACTGATTGTAAAGCTGATGCTAATTTTTCACAGTTGTTTGTCTTGATAAAACATCTACCAAGTCTGCAAAGACAGAGAGTACCTTTAGTATATGGTATAGATTAAACTTGGCTTGCCACATGCCACTTTGTCTTTTCATCAATAAAAAATGTACATATGATGTTCAAAGCCCAACATGTCATCCAAATTAAAATCAATTTAAAACAGCAAACCCTGCCTTTGTCACTTTTCTCTAACAAGATGATATCCATATACCAGTATAGAACGTGAACTGTAGTAACTACCAGGGCAGTTTATGATATGGTTAAATTAACAACACATCCCACAGTTTTCCCAATATATACTGATTTTGCTTTAATGGATATGGTGAGAATTTCTAAAGAAAATTTAATATAACATGCAAAAGATTTTATTTATGAATTCATTAATAAAAACTCACCTAAGTATTTCCAGTTTGCAATGTGAACTCTTTAGTCCAACAGAGAGCAGCTCTACGTCTGAATCCAGCAGGGTACTATTACTGAGGTGCAGTTCTTTCAGTGGACAGGTTGCAGACTGTAGCGCAGAGCAGAGAGTTTCATAGGACTCCTCTTCAAGAAAACACTCATCTAGTCTGCAAAGGAACACTTGCAGAATGAACACATTTCATAATTTAAACAAAGGACATGAAGTGTAAGTTACATTAAGTGTAAAAAATTTTATTTTTCATTATTAGTTTATGTACAACCATCTCAAACCCCTCTGGTTCAGGACCACAGGGCTAAAGAACTGCAATGACAAACTGTGCATCTACGTCTGTGTTTTTGACTAGACTTCAACAGGATATTGGTATGAGTGAGGGTTTGCTAATTAAGTGGGTTCTTGCTGCTCTACACTGGTGGACTCTGGAGGACATGCCCTATTGACTACCCTTTAAATGGGAAAAAAAATATTGAGTGCCCTCTATGGTGCCCATTCATGCAATAAATTATGATGAGCAAGATTTGATAATGTGTCTAGTGGAGAAAACATGACCCAGTGCCCTATAAGGTTCCCTTACAATGGTCTAAATTTGATATTCCCTATGAGTACCTTTCTTATAAAATCGGGTGTTGCTATGAATGACACAAAGTTTGAAATACTCATTCTCATTGTTAAACACTTGTATCTATTACATCCATTTAAGTTTTTAATTTTATCCATATCCCTTTAGGATATACAGGTGTCAGATGGGGCTTCAGTGTCTAACCTGTAGCTCTGACATCCTACTACAGTGTGTGAGAGAGGCAATACAACAAGCTTTCTCTAAAGTTGTAAAGTTTTACCAAGTATGCATTACTAAATACTAATGTATGGACACTGCAAGTGCCTAGATGCCTACCTAAAGAGCTTGCTTACTAAACAAGTACCTTGCTTAGCTGATTCTATGCTAACCTGTGGACTCAATTTGGAAATCAAGCAGAGTGTACATAAATTCCTAAAGGAATAATTTTAGTGTAATTTGCACAAAATACCCATGGTACTTTAAAGTTTAGTACGAATTGCTTTTTCAATTAACTTGAGAATGACTACGTCTGACTACTAAGCTCCCAAATCATGCTTTCTCAGTTAAATTATCATGTCAGTATTTGTGTGTGTGTTTGTGAAACAAATGTTAATAGTTTGCTGAGTGTTTCATTTCAAAAGTGTTTGTTAATTAAACATTTTAAAGGTTTATAGTTCCCTGTGTATTGTGGATCACCTAATAACATAACATTAATCTTAATCAGGATGAAGACTGTTTCATCATGCATGATGTATCATAGCTTATTGTGCAGTATGTGCCCTTTTTACTTGTTTGCCCTAGCCCTTCAAACAACCTCCACTACTGCTGCTCTAATAGCTAAACATGTATTTATAATTTGTAATAACATCTCATTAAAAAAATATGTGGTCTGATTCAGGTTATATTCTATTCAAACAAACCTTCAGATATTAATATAGGTTAATGTAGATACTCACAAAGCTTTTTTGCAGAGACTCACAGCTGGAATGAGCCTCTTATAACCTTCATGTGATGTGATTTTTTTCAGGTCCAACTCATCCAGCACCTCGTCTGTGATCAGCAGCATATAGGCTAGCATTGAGCACTGTGCAGGTGAGAGATCTTTATGTGAGAGTTCGTCTGATTTGAGATATTTCTGAATCTCCCTGGAGAGAGACTGGTCATTCATTTCACATAGACAAAGGAAAAGATTTATAGATCCATCAGTTGAAATGTATTCTCCATCTTTCTTTATTAGTTGCTTGATGTATTCTGTCATTTTCTCCGGGTTGCTCTGTACATGTGTCAGCAGGCCCTGCAGGAGTCTCTGATTGGACTCCAGTGAGATGCCCAGCAGGAAACGTAGGAAAAGATCCAGATGTCCATTCTCACTCTCTAAGGCTTTGTCCACTGCACCCATCAGCAGCTCATCCAGTGTAACACTCTCAGACCACTCTCTGCGCCATGTTTTAAACCACTGCAGTATCTCCATGTTGATGCTCTCATAGCAGTGAAACACATAAACAGCAGCCAGAAACTCCTGAAAGCTCAGATGAACAAAGCAGTAGACCTTCCTCTGGTGAAGCACACATTCCTCCCTAAAGATCTCAGTGAAAATCCCAGAATACACTGAGGCCTCAGTGACATCAATGCTGCTCTCTCTCAGGTCCTCTTCGTAGAACATCACTTTGCCCTTCATCAGCTGTTTGAAAGCCAGTTCAGCCAGTTTCAGAAGAATGGTTCTGTTGGATTCCAGCAGCTTCTTTGGATCTCTCTCACCTTTCTCCTCATACTTCTCATTCTTCATGGTTGTCTGAGTGAGCAGGAAGTGTGAGTACATTTCAGTCAGAGTTTTAGGGACTTTTGTATTACATTGATTCATGATTTGCTGAAAGATAGTGGCTGAGATCCAGCAGAAGACTGGAATGTCACACATGATGTGGAGGCTCCTCACTGTCTTAATGTGTGAGATGATTTTCTTGGCTTGGTCTTCATCACTGATCCTCTTCCTGAAGTACTCCTCCTTCTGTGAGTCACTGAATCCCTGAATTTCTGTCACACGGTTGATGTATTTAGGAGGGATCTGATTGGCTGCTGCTGGTCGGGAGGTAATCCAGATCAGAGCAGAGGGAAGCAGCTCTCCTTTGATGAGGTTTGCCATCAACACACCCACTGATGATGTCATGGTGATGTCAGATACTTTCTCACACTGTTCAAAGTCCAGCTGAATTTTGCTTTCATCCAGACCATCAAATATAAACACAGGTTTGAGCTGATCATAAATCTTTGGGTCCAGATCTTTGAGCTCAGGATGGAAGTCACACAGAAGTCCATGAAGACTGTATTGATCATCTTTAATCAAGTTCAGCTCCCGGAACGGAAGCAAAAACATAAAATCTACATCCTGATTGGCTTTTCCTTCAGCCCAGTCCAGAATGAACTTCTGCACAGAGACAGTTTTTCCAATTCCAGCAATGCCTTTAGTCAGAAGAGCTCTGAGATTTTGAACTTTTGATTCTTCATCTTTTGTTCTTTCTTGGAGTTCGATGCCTTTGGTCATTGCAGCTCTACTGTTCTCTTCCTCTCTTTCTCCTTTAGGACCTTGCAGAGGTTTAAAGATGTCTAAGTAGTTGATTGGAGTGCCTTGGAAGTGCTTTCTGGGTTTTCTCTCCAACTGCAGAACCTCATGTCCTTCATTCTTTCCTGCATTCTCTTTCTCTATGATGTACAGTTCTGTATAAATTCTGTTCAGGAGAGTTTTATTCTCTTTTGTTTTGATTCCCTCAAATAAGCTCTCATACTTGTTCTTCATACTGTTTTTATGTCTCTCTAAGGCTCTCTGCAGGACCCCATCCACAGGCTGGTAAGAATCCTGCTTCAGGTCTCCAGTTCCCTCCATCACTGTATGTGAGTGTCTACAGCGCTGCCTGACGAGGAGTAAACACAGAACCAAAAATCAATGCAAGTAACCATAATACACTTGTCAGCGTACCAAGGACATATGAAACTGGTTGTCTTATATGATCTTTTTTCATATGATTTTTTAAATTTGATTTCTATTTTATTAAGTAGCTGCTTCTATAGGTTTTATATAGGGCAGGGGTGCTCAATCCTGGTTCTGGAGATCTACCACCCTGGAGAGTTCAGATCCAACACACCTGGCTCAAATAGTCACGTTAGGGTTGGAGCTACACTCTGCAGGGTGGTGGATCTCCAGGACCAGGACTGGTCACCACTGATGTAGGGTGTGGTCAGGCTCAAGTGAGCAGGTGGAGAGTGACTCATGGTGAGCCAGTGGTCTGATCGGTCTAGGAGTTTCAACTGGGTCTGGGTCTCATGTCTGTGTACAGACAAAAAGTAAAGCTTAATTTAAATAGCTGAAAAGTTCAGGGTCAACTAAATCAGGTTTGATTTGTTTGCCACAGCTCTCCATTTAGATGACCTCTGTCTCCAGTGTCCTTTTCAGCCAGCTCTGCTTATTTAATCTGCTAAACTTTTTTTTTTTTTTAACGGTGTGTATTCTCTCTCACACTCACAGCAGATGGGGGTGGGGGTTGGGCTGTCCACTGAGCTTGGTTTTATACATCACACAGGAAACCACATTTTCAAGTGAAATGTTTAAGTAGTTTTTTTTCCTGCACTGCAGTCTGTGTTTCCGTTTCAGTGACATAACATAAATAAAATACGCAAATGTCATAAAGCCAACTTATATAAAACTTGATTTATTATCTACATTTTTTAAGTCCACTCTGAAGGCCCATTCCATTTAGAGCTTTATATGATACTTAAAGAGGTTTGGGAGACACTTATAGAAACCTCTCATTTAATTACAGGGTTTGATTGCAAGGTCCCAACTAACTGTGGCATAATAGAACTATATGCATTATTCTACTGAAAAGGTTCAGAGTTCAAAACCCATTTCAGACTTTTAACTGACTTTAGGCTAAAATCCTTTTGCTTTCAGTGACCTAATGCCT
>JAILXH010143401.1:0-20178 GCA_023558415.1 Piaractus mesopotamicus
ATATATATATATAGAGGGAGAGAGAAAAACGAGCGAGATGCAATTAGACAAACTGAATCTCTTGCAACAGAGGCCTTTCTATCAACATCAATTTAATTACTCTTACTGTGCCTTAGTAGTAATCTGCTTGGATGAGATAAGGCATCAGCAGTTACTATAGGTCTGGATAAATACTGCTGACGTTTCCCATTTTCCAATCTCATACTATGAAGGTCTGATAAAAAACAAATGTTTAATTTAATGTTCTACATTGTGAATGTTACAGTGAAGCTTGTGTTATTATTATTAAAGCCTGTCTTTTTATCAAGCCTCACTTTAAATGCTGTACACTGAGGCCTGTGCCAAACCAGGGGAAGTAATGACATTTCCTAAAGGCAGATATACTTTGGTTGAGTTACTTACTGCCTCGCCTAAGTGCCCTTCAACATGTATTCAAATGTTATCCTGCGATTAAGGCAGACATCGGCAGCTAATGTGCTCTCAAAGGCTTGTTGCCAGGCAGAACTCCATGGAACTATAGATCCAACTCTGCTGGCATTCCTAGCTGACTGTGATAGAGCATTGAGAGGTAAATGTGATTAGCTTGGAATTACATAATGCAGAGAGCACAATCTGGGCTAGGTTTTAAAAAAGCGTCTAAGGCCTGAGATCATTGTTAAATGGTAGAGTGAGCACTCCCTCTACTAGTTGATCTTAATAATATGAAGTTTTTGGAAAAACGGGCCCTGATTGGTTGAGAGGCGTTCAATCAGAGTCATTCTGCTGAGCTTCAGTTAGTATGTTACAAATAGCTTTATGCTGCAGCTAACCATTACTAAATCCCCATTTGAGCCGAGTTTTATCAGAGGAGGTCCAGTAATGTAATTTGGATGTTCACGTTTGCATTAAGATTAAAATTAAAATAGATCCAAACAACAAACCAATAAAAACAAACAGACAGAATTAAATTAGACTAGCAAAGTGGGCTCATTCAACTAACCCTGCAGGACAGAAATCGCTCTGCCTTGTGAGAAGTATCTTTAGATATTTCATTTCTTCTCCTTCTAATTAGCCCATCCCCGAAAATGTGTTAGATTACAGAAGTTCTGTTTTGAATTTGAGGACATCTATGCCAGGAGCATGTTGCAGTTAGCCTCATCACTTGGTCACCAAAAGACAGAAGTGCTGTTGTCTGTTACCAGGATGTTGAGGTTGATTTGAACAGGACTTCTATTACTGAAGGAGTCTGACGAATTATAGAAGCTAGGACCTGAATAAGACTTAATTTTACAGAAAATGAATATATCTTATGTTATTTAAGATTATATTTGACCTGCAGCCTGTTTGGTCAGATTCTGAAGAAGAGTGTGAAAGCAGGTGTAGATCAACTTGCCTCTAAACAAGCTTTTTAGTCAACACATGACAGAACAATTAAACCAACTGGAATTAGCCAGAAATTAACAGTACAATTGCTCAAACAGGATGGGCTAAGCAATGCTTTATAGACTGGCTGGAACAAAACAACATTCAGGTTAATCTGGTAAGTATGAAAAAAGCTCTGCTGAACCTGATATTGCGATGGTTTTAAGGTTCCATCTGTAGCATAAAACACCAAAAATTACTTTTTGTGAAGAAAGGAGCTGGAAATATTAAAGCACATTTGGTACAGTGTGGTACAAAGGAGCCTCTTTGCTTTATGTATTTCTGTATTTTGCAAAACTGTGGTATAAAAGCAACAGAACACTTGAGGTCATGAGTTGTCGCAAATAACATCAAAGCTGTGATGACCTACTGCACTCAACTTCGGTTCCTGCCTTCGACCAAATTCACAGCCGTGATGTTAACACGCTCCCTCTCGTTTATTGCTTATTTATTATTTATTACAATGGATTTATCTGTGTGGCCTGCTCTTATAAGCTCCGGCTAACACTAAAGTGAGCTGCAGGGTGTTGTACTTTGATAAACACAATCACCATTGCTATTCATGAGACAAAACACGACCGTGTACAAACAAGTTTTCACAGCCCTGTAGAGCTGCCAGTCACAAACAGCCCTCCAAACACAGAGTATGACAACACAATTATCAGCCTTTAATTAAGTTCAAACCACTCACATCCAATGCAATGGGTGTTTAAGTGTGTGTGTGCGCTTGCATTCGTTGCAAACTGCTTAGGTGAGGTGAAGAAAATAAGGCTTTCCGATCATGACATGACAAAGAACTTGTCATTGGGAACATTAATGAGATGGGTGTAGCTTGATATCACTACTGCAAACTTTCAGAACAAAGCAGACAGAAAAGAGAAAGAGCGAGAGAGGCAGCAATGACGGAGAGATCGAGAGTTGAGTCCTTGACTGAACTGCAAAAGTGCTGACACGGGGTGCCACCAGTGAACTGTCTATCAGTCTGCCTGGATTGCAACTGAGATAAACTAGCTTTTGCTCTCTAATGATTCTGAGTAAATGTGGCACACCCATGATAAAGCTCTGTGCGTCTCTCTGCCGTGCCCGAGTGACTGATTTCAGCTTCACAACTTCATTACCAGCACCAAGGACACACTTGCAGCCAGGCCCATACCTCTCCATGCGCTCCTCTCCAGCTCGCAGAGCCCTGGCCCCAGCTCCTGACAGCCCTGGCAGAAAAAGAGAGGGGCGCAGGCCGTGCAGGCAGGCATAAAAACCAATCACCCTGCCAACGGAACGTATAGAATTAATCTTCCATTGCCTCCTATTTCATCTGGAGGCTTGCAGCCAGCAAACACTGCTGGATGTAGCATTATTGGTGAAAGGTAGCCATAGCTGAAAAGAACACAAGCACAATTTTGAGGTCACATCCACTTTTGTTCATGCCACTCTAACCTGGGTAGGGCTTGTAAACCTGCCTGTGCTTCTCTTGCTGAGGTAATATTAATTATTGATTAAAAACCTCTTATTCTCTAAATTTTAGATGCCCCAGCCATCAAAAAATAACCCGCTTCCATAAGGAAACCCAAGTGAGCTTGCACGCAATGCAAAAGTTTGGTTTGGCACACCACAAAGAAACTACAGATAAAATACTACACAAATTACTCAGTCATGTGACTCTTATCTATAGCTTACGTCACCTGCTCAGTCAGTGTTTCTCCTGAAATCAAGGGTATTAAAAGGGAGTTTGTCCCACTTTGCTGCAGTAACAGCCTCTACTTATCTGGAAAGTCTTTAGATGTTTGAAGATTGCTGTGAGGATTTGATTGCACCCACAACAGCATTAGTGAGGTCAAGGAGGTAGTGATGTTGGATTATCAGTAGTTCTGGATCACAGCACATCCCAAGGGTATTGGATGGAGCTCCATCACTCCAGAGAACTGCTCCACAGCCCGTTGTTGGGGGGTTTGGTTATGGTGACCTTAGGCTCACGTGCAGCTGCTCCAGAGCATCCCATTCTATTGTTTTTCTATGGGTATTATGCAAGCTGTACAGTATGTGTAAATTATATTCTTGTTTGATCCTAAATGACATATTAATTAGGACAATTTCTGTCAAAATGTCCGGTATTCTTGCTCATTCCAGATCACATGCAGATCACGTGCTTTAATTTATCCAGTAACACATTTAATTTTACACATTCGTCTGATAAAACGAAGGTGCATTTCTTTTTATTGTGTACAAGGATCCAAGGCATGGTGTAAAAGGGTAAGTAAATCAGTAACTGACATAAATACCTGAGATGTTACATTCTTTGCCAGGGCTGGGAACTGATCCTAAAGAGTCGATTCTCCAATTCAAGGCATTTGAGAATTGAGAATCAACTCTAAAGCTTTGCACTCGATTCCACACGACTGCCCACCCTTGAATGAACATTGAGAATGAGATGACACACACTAACGCTGTGCAGGTTAGTTAGAGTTAGCTCTTCAAACTGCCTTACAAAGTTCTAACTGGTCATGGAAAAATTGACATTTTGGCTACCACCACACTTAATAATATGTCTAAACAGCCCAGAGGTGCCCAAAATGTTTGTACAATGTTTGTGCAGGCTGAGGGCCAAAACAACGAAACAAAATGCAAATAAAGAAGGTATAGGAAAGTTTCCAATTTTTTTTATTTAAAATTGTATTGATATATTTATTTCTTTATTTATACAAATACCTAACAAAATACAATTTTAAAAGGAAAAAATGTTTGTTCTTTCAGTGATGGAGCAGGGTTAGTGGGCTAAGTCAAAAGTCTTTAATTTTTGCAGTCGGCCACATTTTGGGCAGCCCTGGTCAAACCAGTACCACTGTAGTGTCGTGTTGTCATTTTGTAGTCAATACCATGCTCTTATGCTCATATTAATAACTCCAGGTCTAAGCTTGATTTCTCTATGGCCAAAATGAATAGGATTTTTGAAAAATCGCCTCTATCGCACCCTGTGGTAGATAATAATGTTCAGAACCCGATACTTTTGTCCTGTGAACATTCTTCTCTTGAACATCACTGGATCCTCTGAATTATGAGGCCGTTAAAGAGCTGAAATATGAATATTGCTACAAGTAAGTTAATGCTACGGCCTACTGAATTCATATCATTAGACTGGCAGGCTCCTTGAGCATGCGCTGTCAGTGTAGTAGCGTATTTCCATGTACAGACTGAGGAAAGATGGAAAAAAAAGTGACGAAAGGTGCAAGTTTCCCTGCAGTTCACTGTTCTTCAACTGATACTGAAACACCATAATCTTTCCGTTTTGTACACAGCTTGATTTGAAAAGCTCTACAAACTGACCTGTACTAATGCTAATTTAGTACAGGCTCAGCTTAATATCACTGCTGACCCCCTGATAAGCTAATTACAGCTATCAAAAAATCCTAATTATTATTTTAATGCTGGTAACATTTTCTGAGGAGATTTTCTCTTGATATTTGCCAGCTTCTTGTTCGACTTTTCCCGTTCCACCTTAAATGGTGCAGCAGTTACATTCTTAACTGAACTTTCTAGCACAACTTGCTAGAAAACCGCCACAGCTTACCTTAGTTTTGTGTAGCTCAGTGACATCAAATTGATGCGCAGTGGTTTAGCTTGCTTGTAGCAATAGTATTAAGGCTCTTTAACGACCTCATAATTCGGAGGAACCAGTGATATTAGCGAGAAAAATGTACACAGGACAAAACGTATCGGGTTCTGAACATTATCTACCACAGGGTGCGATAGAGGCGATTTTTCAAAAACCCTATTCATTCTGGCCATAGAGAAATCGAGCTTAGACCCGGAGTACCTAATATGGGCATTACACGGACTACAGAATGACGCACGGCTACAGTGGTCTATAGAAGTGAATTTATCATTGCAGTAGCTTTTGTGGTAGCACAGTTAATACAGTTAATAGGACAACATCGCTTGTGATTCATACCAGCAGTCTTGATAGTGTATACTGTGTACCTAATACTGCACTTAGATTTTTGGAATTGGGAATCGACTCCACGTCATCTATCGCCTGGAACTGAAATCGGAGTCGACTCCAAAATTTCTGGAATCGAACAGCTCTACTCTTTGTACTCTGTACCGTGGCTCACTGCCAACCCCTGCGCGGACCCCATTGGTTCAGTTGACTGCACTACTCACACACCTACTGTTCGAAGTTTTGCGAGTGCGGAAACAGCGCCTGTTGTCGACGTGGAGGGAGATTCAGCGGCTTGAGCTCGTGCGATTTTGCAACAGTGGTGCTTCATGCAGGACTAACTTGTTCGTCAGAGGTGTTCGCTCGAAACAGAAGCGATGGACACAAGCGAGACACAGTCCTGACCTGGCCTGTCTGGGTTTCTTTCCCCATCACGTTCTGCTGTGTGGCCGCTGAAATCATGGATGGCAGGAGCGAGTTCGGGCCTGTAACTCGCAGCAGAAGACGCGCCACTATCAGCAGCACCAAAGGTGAACTACTGAAAGGGTCCAATGGAGTCACCTCAGCCAGCGCCAGCAAACCCGGACACAAGGGACGAGACTCACACACGAAGGACTCAGCGGAGGAAACACGAAAAAGTAGCCGCAATGATAACATGAAGTGAGTATGAAGTACAAATCCGCGAATAGGCTGCTCGTTTTCAGTTCGGCTGAGCTGTTTTACCCCATAGCTTGAGTGAATCCCAAGCTGTGGTGCACACGGGACGAGGAAGGGAGGCGTCCACTGTCACTCAAACCTCACTTTATCCTGTTTCTGAGGGCAGCTTCAACTTCTTGTTCAAACCGCCTAAATATATCTCAGATCCAAACTTCTGTTTTTTTTCCTTTCAGCTAATTAGTTGCAGATGTGGGTTGAGGGAGTCTGTCCTCAAGTAAAAGTAGTTACTTAAATGAAATAATGGCTTATGTAGAAGTAAGACTGGCCTCCCAAAAACAACGGGAGTGGGAGTAAAAAAGTTGTACCAGCAGAACTGAAGCCACTATTATTCTGTTTTTGGGATCATTTTGGTCTAAAATAAAATCCTAAAGTGAGAGAAAAGCAAAAAAGGAATTAGATTTGACTGGAATGCTTAAAATGGGGAAAAGTTATGGATGTATAATAATTATTATTAGGATAAGGAATTATAATTTGGAAAAAAAACTCAGAAAAGTACAAATATATTAAAGCTGTACTTGAATACATGGACTTGTGTTACGGCCCACCACAACTGGTAGTAAACACATTTATACTAGATCAGATTCCTGACCCTGGAGTACCCCCTGTCCTGCACACCTTAGTGTTTCTCCAGCTCACAACACGCCTACTTCATGTCATGAATTGCTTGTTAATGAGCTGATTAGTCGGATCAGATGCATTGAGATCAGGGGAAACACTCAAATATGCAGGGAAGGGGATAATCCAGGACCAGGGCTAGGAACCACTGCCGTAAACCATTATGTTGATGTTCCTGGAACAGATCAGATGCAGCAGGTGTTTGATGTTCTGCTCATCTTACTACATACCTTCATTATGACCAATGAAAACTGACATCTGTTAAGTCTGTTAAGTAGATGGACTGACTCAATTACACTGTGACTTTGTGTAGCAGCCAGATCAATGTGGTTTTATTGTCTGATTAGTATGCGTGATCCAGATCACATAACCACATGGCTGTTTTTACCTATTGCTTCACTTCGTTTCTTTCCACAGTTGCCACAAGCTGCAAGAGTCCTTGCTCAGTTCTGCTAGTGGCTTCAAAAATTACAGAGGAATTCTGAACTGGTGTGTTGTCATGCTGGTGAGTCATATTCGTAAGAGGATGTACTCTTACACATACACGTACATGCCAGTATTCCAACTGATCCAGAGATTTGTAAGAACCTTATAGTCGTATGACAGTAACCTGGATCTACCTGAAATGTAAGAGCAAAAATCACACTTACGTGCACCAGCTTGTCTCTCCCTTCCTGTTGTAACAATGTCAACACGCGTTTGCTACCACTGTTGCCTCATTCTTGTACATGAGTCACTTAGTCCCTTGTTCCATAGCTATGGCTGCTGATATTTGAACACAACTACTGCGTTTAGGCCTCTCTGCCTGATGAAGGTGAGGCTGTGCTCTTGTATCATATGGTATCCAAGATCCAGGACCTGCTTCAGCTCTGTATTGTTTCTTGTAGGGCTGGTCTGTGTGACAGAATGTCGCCATTAGTATGATAAATTACTTCACTTTGTGCTTTTCTAAGTATATCATGGATATCATCAGTACTTGTAGAACACAAACACTTCAAGGATAATCAAAAAGGCCAGTTTCAGAGAATCTCTTAACAATAACAAGTGTATAGTAAGTACACAAATTGAATTGTGTACAGTAGCTGATTAAATGTAAACCCATTATCATTATCTTTTAAGTTATTTACCAGTTTAGTTGTCCTCCTTTTTTTGTTTTTGCTAAAGTTGCATTTAAAACAAGAAAATAGTCTAATCAAAGCATATATGATAGGTTTGTAAGACATTCCTTTAGAGTAGCAGCGCTCCTTTAATAATTTTATTAATTAAAATTAGAATATCTGATGCCATGAAACCAAAATGTATTTGAAAAATTATGTGATATTGGATTTTATCAATATTACCTAGCACTGTGTTGAATCAGAAGAATTTAGTGTGTTTTTTTTTTTTTTTAATTGACAATAGGGCTAGGCGATATTGACATTAGGCGATAATTCAATAATACAATATTTTCAAAAAAATATTGGAATTATTTGTCAAATATATTGCTAAAATTATCGGCAAAACTGAAAAAAGCAATGTAGTCTTGTGTTAGTATCACAGTATACCGGTATGGATGATGCATTGCCCAGCCCTAAAAGAAGCTACAGTTTTTCTAGCGCATTTTGTTGACAGCTTGTTTGTGAACATCAGAAAACCAGAACATTGGGATACCTGTCATCTATCATGAAAGCATCTTCAAGTACAGTGAGGTTATTTTTTTTTCATATCATCCACCCTTAGTTCCTTGGTCAAGAGTGTGAATGAGTCGTAACTGATAGTGTAACAATGGCTTTTCCACAGGTTGGTTGTGGCTGTGCCATCATGCTGACCTGTCCAGTACTTCCAGCCCAGCTGAAACCAAAGCCACACTGGAAAACAATAAAGCCATCTCTGATTGATGCCTCCAATAACAATTTACACAAACTACTGTTGATAGTGTAGAGCTTTTTTGTGTAATTTGAACCTCTAGAAGAGTTCTCGATTGTATGACATTACACAAGTCCTGAAGGATTTTTCCATATCACTGCAAATCATTAGAAAGAATGACATCAGCTGTTCTGGCCCATCGTAAAGGATGGATGCATTAGAAGTATTGTAACAATGCATTTAAAGTTAAAACATTTCATGATTAAAGTGTTTGTTGATCTTGCTGAAGTACATGGCACCGTATTCACTTGGCGCTTGATGAATCATTGTTCTGAGTGTCTGTTTGGGGGACACAGTTAGTGCCAAGTGACACCTAAAAATAGATCGCCTGAAACAAATTCTCTGTCTGAACCTGAGCTGAGAGACACTAGCCAAGCTCTTGGTTTCAAACTGCGAAGGATGCGTTAACATTTTTCAGCCTGCCGTTGAGACTAGAAACAAGTGTAAATTTTATAGTCCCTTGGACGTTTTTTCTGATAGGCCTGTGAAATAAAAGTTGCTGTGTTGATGATTAAAATCTATGGTGATTTTATTGGATGCCTTAAGTATGACCCTGTTGTATAAGGATTATGCCTTTGATTTTGTGCCCCTCAATTTATCCTTTATTATAAGGTTATTGCGTGGTCAGCTGTATTCATCATTTGAACTGAGTTTCTCTAGTCTCTGTAAAGCTATAGCAGTTTTATCCAACAGTCTGACCTTTAAATCAATGACTAATGTCTGATTCTTTGTTATAGTAGATACCACAAGAAGTAATATCACTGTTACTGATACTATACAGTTAATACTAGATTAATAATAATGCATTATTTTCATGTTTCCATGTAACTTCGGTGTCCATGTAACTTCTCTTTGCTCTTTTTGTATTGCAGGTATTGAGCAATGCACGTCTGTTCTTGGAAAACCTTCTCAGGTATGTGTGTTTGACATATAGGACCTGTTTCCAGGAGACTGATTTATTGTCAGTGGGCGTTCTTCAGTATAAATCTTTTTGGTGTCAGACTGGCTTCAGAGAGAGAGAGAGAGAGACATTATGTTATGAAAACCACTCTCACAGTTGCTCCAGTTACCATATGCCCATATGAACCCAGCTAGGACTTAAGTATTAAGTGTTATGATTGGAATAGCAGAGATGTTTAGGTTGCTGGGTGGCTCTGCCAGAGAAAAGTACGCATAGGCCCGGCTCTCACGCAGTGGAAATGTTGAACCCCATGCTGAGGGCACCATATGCTGCCATCATGTTATACACTGCTGCATGCAAGCAGCCAGTTTCCAGCTGCCAGTTCGAATCAAAGCCATGTGCAGCGCTGTGAACGATTTCACATGCAGAACAAACATTTACGAGACGCAGTTAGAGCAGATGTGCAGCAGAGACAGGTAGAGGCAGGTAGTTGTTTATAGTAGAAGACAGAACGAGACACAAGCAGATGTGTAATAACTCATTCAAGAAGAAGCCATAGTATAAATAGTATATGAAGAAAATGCTAAGTGTAGATTAATATATTTGGAAATATAACAAACTAAGAGTAATAAATTCTCTCAATGTAAATTAGGGCTGCACGATATTCACATGAATTGTGATGTTCAATAAAGCTAATGTGTCTCTGGCTGGATGTAACGCAAGCCTCTCTTTAAACCCCTCTTCAAGCAGATAGAAAATAGAAAATCACAAAAGCATCATTTACTTTTCTGCAAAATAATGAAATGAAATATGAACAACTGTTTACATCAGAACTGCAGTCACATTTTTTGTGCACTGAAGGGCTGAGAAACAGTCAGCATTACCTCAACAGATTTTTAAGACTATTAAACCAAATATATATATATATTGACTCTTATTTTGAAGGACTGTGGGTTGGGGGGATGGTAGCTAGCTTCAGTAGCTCAGCTGGCTAGTAGAAAAACAGTAGAGCCTGAGCTAGCCTGTGTGCTGCATGTTTTCCCCTTTGTGTCACACTGTTTTGAGTTGAATTTCCTTTAAAGCCAATAATTTAAGGTCTTTGAGTTTGTGTTTTGTGTTTGGCCGAATGGTTAAGTTACTCGTCTCCCACGTGGGACAGCAGGGTTTAGTCCTAGTGCAGAGAAGCGGGCTTGTACTTGTTTGTGCCGGTAATGTAATGACATCTCTCTGGTGCTGCATGTAAGAGGTAATTAGACCTGTTGTGTCATCGCTGCGCCAACAATGTAAATGTCGTGGGAACTCATATCGCAATAACGATAAAATGCAATTTATCATGTAGCTCTAATGAAAATGCACTTTTATCTAAAAGTTCGTGGACACCTCACCTAACATTTCTTCTAAAATCAAGAGTGTTAATAGGGGGTTTGTAACAGTAACTACTTCAACTCTTCTAAGAAGGCTTTACACTAGATACTGAAAAATTGCTGTGAGGATTTGATTGCATTCAGCTACAATAGCATTAGTGATGCCAGGTTCTGATGTTGGATGATCAGTTCTGGATCACAGTCACCACTCCAACTCATCCCAAAGGTATTGGTTGGAACTCCATCACTCCAGAGAACGTAGTTCCACTGCTCCACAGCCCGGTGCTTGGGGCTTTTTACCCCCTGCTGACACATGGCATTGGGCATGGTGACCTTATACTCGTGCATCTTCTCTAGAGCGTCCCGTTTTATTGTCAGTACTTCTCTAAGGAGATCATACAGGCTGTCTGCACAATTGAACGCCTGTGTCAGCAGTGGGTGCACCCTAAAGTAGCTGAATTAATTAATTAAATGGGGCATCTACAAACATTTGGAGGCATAAGTTGACCTTAGAATCAATGAAGAATGTCTGATTCCTTATTATAGTAATTACTGTAAGAAACAATATGACTTTTACTGTTACTGTAGTAACTGTAGTGTATAAAGTTTATGTCTAAATAGCTATTTTATTTTATTTGTTCTACATTGCTTTGTTTTAAGGTACGGCATTCTAGTGGACCCCATTCAAGTGGTGTCTTTGTTCCTGAAGGACCCCTATAGCTGGCCTGCTGCATGCCTTGTCATTGGTATGTGAACTAATATCATGCACTTCAGAACATTTATCTAGAAGTTAAAATAAGACTAACTTAGTCTTTTCTTTTACTTTAGAATGTTAGTGAATGTTATGATTAAGATTAAATATGATTATGGTTAAGACAGTCAAATGAAACATAAACCTACAGAAGGGTGTCTTTTGCAGTTTGTTAAAATGGCAGGTGAAGAACTACAACAAATATCTGAAGGAAGTGACTGATTTTGCATGCATAGAAAAAAAAAAGTCACTTTGACAACCTCAGTTTGATTCTTGAATTCACACGCAGCAGTATGAGCCGACTACTTAGCAGCTTGTGAAGTAATGTTTGTCGGTAAAAAGCTGTTGTGTGAAAACAGTGTTTCCAAAAGAAGCCATTCTGTTTCAGTAATGCACTTCAAAAGAAGTTATTCTGTTACTGGCGGAAGCGTGCTCGAGTTAGTTCAGAAGGAAGAGACAGTGTTTCTGTTTTCCTGCTTGTCTTTACTCCTCTTAGCTTCCACTGAGCACACTTCCAGCTCCGTGGTTGTCTTGGCTTACAGTGGGTGTAGCAGCGATGTTGTGTGTCACTGCTTGCCACACATATGGTTTGTGTGTGTGTGTCTGTCTAAATGTGGATGTGTGTGATCCCTCCTGTCACAGGGTTCATTCTGAGGGCAGAAGGTTGACACTGATCTGATTGACATCATATTGTATTGCTGCTTAGGCCTTTGTCACAGGCATATTAAAGCATGTTAAGTTCGTTGTGCTCTTGAAAAGTAATTAATGTGAACCTGATGTAATTTAAGAACCTTTAGTAAATAAATAAATAAATAATTGAATTCATTTTTCTTTAAAATGTCAAACAAGACTGTGTTTTTAGTTTCCCAAAGCAAGGTTATTGAGAGATTTATACAGTATGAGGTGTATAAATGTATAGGTTCTTATCTGAGCATGGATATGAATTAGTCGATTATGCCATTATAAGGATTCATAACATTGGCTTTATTCAGTAAGAGTGGCAAGAACTTACAGCATGTTTAAAAAAATTGTATTTGTGTCTGTTTAGGCAACGGCTGACAGCACTATCATATACATTTATTTCTTATATCATTAAATCGCCCCATATGAAATTACAAGAGAAAACATAATCACCAACAAGCCTTTGCCAAATTGTATGTAACTGCTATGTAATTCTCTCTCTTTCAGTTTCAAATGTCTTCATACTTGTGGCACTGTACACCGAGAGGAAATTAGCCATGGTGAGTTCATCAGCTACACTGACACTATCAATCACACTACCATTTACATAGCTATATGTTTGGCACCGTGGGACATATTAGATAGTTATGAATATAGATATGATGGTTATGAATACAAATTTTCAATACACTTTGAGAAATGAAATATCAACAACGATTTTTTTTTGTCCAGGGTACCTTCAGTGAGAAGCTTGGCCTGCTGATTCACATTATCAACCTAACAGTTATCTTGTGTTTTCCAATGCTCACTGTGCTCTTGGTGCCTTCGGTAACACCAGGTGAGATATGCACTCTCATACACTGACTAGCACTGTTGCTTCCTCTTTGCTTCCTTAGGCTGCAGTTATGGGAGTGTTCTGTTAGCAGATTCAGTGATTCCTTAACCCCTTAAGGTTCGTATTACATTCTAAGGCTTATTATTCAGTAATTACAAGCAAAACAATGCAAACTGGCTGAGTTACTCTCAAGTTATAGGAGGAAGGAATGAAAGCCTCAACCAGCTGACAGGTAGTTGGCATTTAAGCGGTCTAGAAGCTAGCCACAGCTAATCCATCTGTAATCCATCAACATGTGATTTCCAAACAATGTATTCTTTATGCAGTAGATTTAACACTCATGTAACACAGCAGTTCCCAACTGGGCATACTCATATCCAAGGGCAATGAGCAGTTACCAGATGTTATGAGACATGAAAAAGGCATTTAATATACAAAATTAAACTATTATGTAATTATAATTATGAACAAAACATACAAAATAAAAGTACAAATATAGAATGAAATTGGTGTGCTATTTATTTCTAGGGCATGACAGTAATGCAGTGTCAGTGCACAGCAGATGCCTCACTGAAGGCATGAAAGGCATTTTTTCCAGTTGAGTGAGATTATTAAATATGTAATAACAATAATATAAAATGTAATATTAGTTTAATTAACAAATTTCAGAATAATATTGATTTCATGTGGACGAGGGGATTCTTGAGGTATATTTAAAGGGCAAGGGCTATAGGAGTACATAAGAAAAATGCAACCACCGATGAAAGAGGTGGCACCAAGACTTGTACATGATTTCGAAGCGTGCCTTAATCACAGTAAAAGACTTGCTGTGAATGCATCAGATGGATCCACAATGGATGTGCGAGCAATGAATGGTTATGTTATATAATGTGTTATAGTCAGAAGACTGATAAACTTAAATAGCCCATGTCATAAATACATGAATGTTTGTTTGTGCTGCATTTTTAAGCATCATATGAAACTAATATCAAGACCTCCCGCAGCCTGTCTTGTAGGGTATGTACTGCCTCATTTCCGTTGGTCCATACCTTTTTCTGGCACTACTGTTCCTTCTCATCTGTTAGCGCGACGGGAGGTGACAAAGACACTCCATCTGTCGGGGTTGTGCCTCGCACCACCCTCCTGTATCAGACAGTAAGGTCAACGAAGAGGCCACCAGGGCTGCTGCTGGCATTAAAGCCCAGCCCGAGTGGCTCTCTCTGGGGCAGAGCTGTCCTCCAGAGCCCCTGCACGCACCATTTCCACCCAGCATATGGCTGCTATTGATAAAGCAGTAGTGGGCCACATGCATGCATGCAGTGCCAGGATTGGGGATGGAGAATGAGTTTAGACAAGTAAGGTTGTGGGAATGTTTATGCTGTATGGGTAGTCTTGTTTCATTCTTCTGGAGTTTTATAGTGCCCCGATGAAGTGGAATCTGACTCTACTGCACACAGTATTCAAACATTCTGAATGTGATTTGCATTAGTTTACCTCAGTCACAGTGGATGGCATTGTACCTTTTTTTTTCTTGTGGAGGGGGGGTTTGATCTGCTACTTAGCTTTATGTGTATGTTATTGTGTAATTAATTTCCTCTTCAAAAAAAAAAACACGATCTCCATTGTAATGTCATAATGTCTGTTTTTGGTTGTGTAGTTGGTGGTGTGTTTGCACTGGGAATCAACACCATCCTGTTTCTGAAGTTGTACTCGTATAAAGATGTGAACAGGTGGTGCCGAGAGAGACTGCAGGTGAAGGCCCGTGGTCTGTCCAGATCATTGTCATGTGAGTACGCTGACTGTCCTCTAGGCAAGGACTATCTGTACACTCTCTTCTACTGACCATACTGACTGACTAGTTAATTACCATTCAATTCAGTAACATTTTACAGTGGGATGCATGATCAAACAAGGTTGTACAGGGATTGAGTATGAAAACAGTGTTATTATACCAAGCAGCCAGGCTACAGTTTTAGGTATCGGGACCCAAAACTCGATACCGCATTAGCATAATGGTCTGTTTGGTCAACTATAAGCAACTTATCAAATATCATTGTGTGTGCACATCTCCATCCTACTAACGTGCTTGATGAAATGTCTCTTTTGTCAAATGACACCTGTGACCCAGTTTTTTCAGGATTTGTTCTCTCCATCTGGCCAGAGAATTATAGTATTCTGAAACAAACTTGCTGTGCCAAGTCTATTCAGACAGGTCATTTATTTTGCCCTCTGCCAGCCTAAATAAAGCCTGCACTTTATTGCTGGACAGAATTTGAGCCTCATATCAACTTAAGTTGACACGTAGCCATATAGATTTCACAACCTGAGGACAGTAGAAAGTTGCAGTTGCAGATGCATTTGTTTTTTATATCTACAGGCGAGGTCATCGGTTTTGGTAAAAGTTAGCTGAAGGGATTGTTTTGAAACAATCCCTACCTTTAAGCATTCCATGCTAACTTAGTTGTAACTGATGGTCACAAACATAATAACATCAGCACAGCTAATTATCTAGTTAACACATGAGCTAGCTAACATTACCATTGTTTGTTTAAATCCCTTAGAGCTGGAATGTGTCAGAATTGATCATTTTGGTGAAATTTTCTGTAGTTCACTTGCTGCAAAACTAGGCCATGGCCCCCTCACTGTTGGCTGAGGACACATGATTGCCATGAGTAGATAAATAATGTTGTCCTGATGGGTCAAATAAAGGTGGTCCACTTCATTAGTGTTTTTTTCTCCCATTTACAGAGCCTGCTATAGTCTATAGTCTATAGTTTAGGAATTGATGACCCCACCTTTAACCCCTACATCTCCTACAATATTATATTCCCCTGCAGCAGAGGTACAACAGCAGTGTCAGGTGAAAGGGCAGGCACATTGATGTTAGTAGCTCTCCAGTAGAGTTTGAATCAGCAGTCCATAAGTTGCCAGCATAGAGCCTATTACCGCTAAGACAGTGCCGCCCACATTTCCACAGACCTGCACAGGAGTAAATGAACTCATATCCATTCACATGTCCCCTGACTGTCCTTGCATACAACAGGTCCATCTCCTCCATCCACTGACGGAGCAGTGTATGTGTCTTACCCTGGAAACCTCACTTTCAAAGGTAAGTAATTTGATTTTCATCTTGACTCTGCCATTGTTATGTACCATAATGTACATTTGTAACCTCTGTATTTTCTCTGATGACATGCACTGTGGTTTTTACTGGTGCAGAATGTGAAGAGTCACTCAGCTTCATCTGTCTTCAATCTTCCAGATTTGTATTATTTTGTTTCCGCTCCCACTTTGTGCTATGAGCTGAACTTTCCTCGTTCTCAGTCCGTGCGTATGGGTTTCCTGCTCAGGAGGCTGTTTGAGATGGTGGGTGAAAACCTGTTTCTTTTCAGATGCTTCTTTAAGTGGACCAAAAGATATGATACCCATTGTCAATATGTCTGTGTGTCTGTTACAGTTACTTCTCACTCAGCTATTGGTTGGCTTAACACAACAGGTAATTATCATATTGTTTTGCTAACAGTACAGTCTTAAAAAAGGTGGTTCTTTACAGTTACAATGTCAAGCTTGTCACAGTAGAAGAACTATTTTTTTTTATATAGAACCCTTTTCGAAAGGGTGCTATATAGAACTCTGCACCACATTCTCCATCAGTCTGAAGAACCCTTTTACCATGCAAATAACCTTTTAATCATGCAGAGGGTGTTTCTATATAGAACCATTTTCTTTACTAAAGAAACCTTGAAAAGCCGTCTTTTTTAAGTGTGATAGGGTAAATGAGAGAGGTGAAATATGTTTCGGTCAGTCGTATGTAAAGGCTTAAATATCCCCGGTCAAATCACATGTTTTGTTTATTTTCTATGTGAAAATAAGTTAATATTTTTCTGCAAATTTTAGTACAGAATTTCTATGTATTTGCTGAGTTTAACATATTGGAAAAACTGAATAAAAAATAAAAAGTGCCATAACTTTCACATAGACCACATTTTATGTTTAACTTAATTTTTGTTCTCTGTTGAGGATGTGTTAACTTATTTTTGCTTAGAAAAATGATGTAATTTCACCAGTGCTGCCCAAACTTTTACATATGACTATATAAGTGCTTGGATTTCATATTTGGCTCATATTCTTGTGGTGTTTTCTGTTGTTCCTAAGTGGATGGTGCCAATCATACAAAGTTCAATGAAGCCACTGCAGGTACGCTGTTCTGTTTTGATTGTTCAGTCACTGTTTCTTTTCTCAGCAACAGCATTTAGAGCTTTTAATTAACCTGCATTTCTTATATCATTCCTTGATGTTTAAAAGGACATGGATTACTCCAGAATGATTGAGCGCCTGCTCAGGCTAGCTGTAAGTACAGTACTTTGATTTTGCATTAACAGTATGAGCGGAAAAAAAAGGCATAAATGAATACAAAATCAATACAAATATCAATAAGTATCCTCTTTCCTTAACATCAGGTACCCAACCACTTTCTCTGGCTGATATTCTTCTACTGGTTTTTCCATTCATCTATGAACTTTGTGGCTGAGCTTCTGAGATTTGGAGATCGAGAATTTTACAGAGACTGGTGGTATGTCAGTTATTAGTTTATATAGATGTTTATGGTATGTTTGTTGGGGTTTGGATCCCATGGCATATTAGTTTTGATCCTCTTCTGTAACATTCATACTGACTAGATTTGTGATATCTGATTCAAAGATTAGCTTACTTGTATGTTTGTATGTGTACATGTTTATAAAGTAGCTGCTTCACAGCTTCATAGTGGTTTTGAAGTCTGCATTTTTACATAATTTCTTAAATGCTGTCCAATTTCTTTTCAGGAACGCAGAGACTGTAACATATTTCTGGCAAAACTGGAACATCCCTGTTCATAAATGGTGCATTCGGTAAGTGACTCAAGGCTTTCCAAAGGATGTAGGCAGCTGCAGAGAAGCTGGATAAAATACAGTGCAGTGAGGCGTATACAGACTATAATGAAGAGACACTATAATGTGATCTGTCTGGCGCATTATGTATGGTTATTTACTGTGTTGACTGACTGTTTATTCTCTCTCTGTCTCTCTTCAAAGACACTTTTACAAGCCCTTGCTGAGAAAAGGTGCCAGCAAGTTAGTGAGCCAATCAGCAGTATTCTTCGCCTCAGCCTTTTTTCATGAGGTGAGGCATACACAAATCAAGTGTTGTTTTGAATATTGAATCATATCACTTCCATTAAAGTTAACAGGTTGTGCAGGATAATAACTCGTGTGAAAACGGCAGGGCTTACAAGAAATGTAAATTCTCCACAGCGAATGATTTTCTAGCTTGCGTGCTGTTACTTAAGGGTATTTGTTAACATTTAGGGGTGCACAATCCTAGTCAGCTAAGATTGTATTCGGCTGAGTTTTTTCAGTCGACCAATTCGTGTGGCAGTTTATGTGAATGCTGATGCTTCACCTGTACCAAAATGTAGCGTAATATCACATGACTCATTGTGCTAAATAGTCACTTTGGATGTAGCACTTTATTTGATCCATGACATTTAATTAGACTCCACTCCATTTATGAATTTAAGATGCTAATTTGTTCCGTTGAAGATGAAATAATGTTATTTGTACTGCAGCTTTGCCCAGTAGAAAGTCCTGGAAATGTGCTAGTTAAGTAAAAATAATTCTGAGCTGACTTTGGCTATTCTTATATATTAGAACACCAAGATGTTCTCCTAGGTTTATTTCAGACCTGTGGGACACAGTGTCTTCCATTTGAAGCAACATCCCCAAGCAACAGCACTAAAACAGTACAAAGCAGAGGCCTAGTAGAATCTGTTCTATGATGAGATTTTGATGCTCTCCAACTAAACTGATCATTTTCATATACATTTTCCCTTATCAAGACAATGTAATTAATGTCACAAAACATCATCAGCTTGTGAATACTGACAAAAGCTTGTTGCTTTTTAAACATGTTATTCAACGTTTATGCATGTGTTATAAAGTCCCTATGTAGGGACTTCAAATAAAGTGGCGCTGAATATTTGTATCTTTCAGATTCTATCATAAAAACATAAAGCTCTGAATGCAGACCTTTGAGATACTGAAAGAAAAAGGTGTTATTGTATATTCTACAAATATGGACCACAGCATAAGATATAACAGTATATAAACTATAACAATATTGTTTATAACACCTCACAGAAATAAAAACCTACCTCATGAAAGGGTTAAGTGTGGCCACTCCAGGGGCTGTATGTCCCTTGAGGCGTAGAGGCAGGTGTGTGCAGTATTTGGCTGCTATCTGCTGCTCCTCAGCGCGGGTGAAGGTGAGAGCGGAGGGATGTAGTGGATGAGGAGTGGTGTAATGCAGCATCGTATCACACTGCTGCTCTCTGAGATAAGCGCTGGTTTGAAAGGAGCGGACAGGAGAGCAGAAGAGAGGGTGTCTAAGCTACAGGTGCATCCAGATACCACAGTAAGCACACAGGCCTGTTCAGAAGCACTCACCTTCAGAGGACATCTCAGAACCAGCTCAGGCAGCACTGAGTAGAGAACCTGCGGTAAATGCGCTCTAGAACTCCCGAGTGCTGCACTGCACCACTAGATGCACCAAATCTAGAACAGAACCAGCAAGAGAACGTGTCGCCAGTTGTAATCAATTAGGTGGGAATACCAGAAGGTAGATTACAGAGTTTGGATTGGTTTGGTCTGGAACTGGAATGTGACACCATTTGCATAATTCAGAAAACTGAATGCAGAAGCCATTGGCTTTAATTGTCGCCATTTTTGTGTGGCTCGCTTGAGCCAACTGGATCCTTTCAAAAACATGAGTGTCCATTTTGCCATTTTGTTTCTTGGCACTGAATGTCTGGTCATAATTGTCATTGCTTCTGTGTTTTGTGTTTGTGTCTGAGCAGTATCTTGTCAGTGTGCCTTTGAGGATGTTCAGACTGTGGGCATTTATGGGCATGATGGCTCAGGTGAGAACTCTCAGCATTTACTGAATGAACCTTTCTTCGCTGTTGGAACAAAACCTTATTAAATAAAAAATAAAATTATAAAACCTTATTTTTACATTTTTTTTTGTTACAAAATTTCAAAA
>JAILXH010143460.1:19479-30328 GCA_023558415.1 Piaractus mesopotamicus
TCCAGACCTTCTTGAAAAGCTGCAGAGCACTTGGAGCGCGTTAAGTTTAACAAGCTAATATAACTTATGCTTAGCTTGTTGCTTGTTAGATTAAGGGGATGGCTAGAGATCTTTTAGATCTACTGATCCATTCCACAATGCCTAGACTGCTTTTCAGAGCAGGGTGCTTTTTTAATTGGACAATTTAACAGTTGGTGGTGGAATGGGCCATGTGTCATCTGAAGAAGCTACTCCTGTATTATCTGCATTTGCATACCTCTTAGGTTGAGTAATAACAGGTCGCCATAGCTGGAAATATCAGGAGCTCTGATTGTCTTCATAGTGCAGAAAGTCTTCTCCTGTGTGACAGTGCATCGCTGTAGAGAGGCCAGTCTGCACCATCAGTGCTCAGCTAAGCAGACACTGAACACTGAACCATACATTAAGCTGTCATTCACCGTGGGGCTCGGTGACTCGCTACCTGAGATGGAATTTTGTGCGAGAGAGAAGTTAGCATGAGTGTAGGTTTGATATCGCCTGCTGCTGTGTAGATAGGGCAGTCATGTAAAGTTTATTTATAAAGCACATCAAATCACATGCAAACAACAAATGTTGACTAAATGGATAGATACACTGCTGTGCAAAAGTCAGAGACCACCCTTCATTAATTGAATTACCAGTCAAAACAGCCTTCATGTTATCCTTTTTTGAGGACCAGGGAAAAAAAAAACAGAGAACATATTTAACAGATCATTACACAGGAGCCTCAACAACCTGAAATATATATTTTTTTTTCAGTATATAGTGTGTTCAGTCTGTTCCTTTATTATAGCTTTTATTCATTTTGGGAGACTTTCCTGCAGTTTTTTTTTTTAAGAAATGTGCAGGGATATTTTTCCACACCTTCAAAGTTCAGTCTTAGAAGTTAGTTGTATTTTCTGCTTCTCACAATTCGAGTAATCCCAAATACGTTCAGTAATGTTAAAGTCTGGGGTGGTCTGTCTATTCTTCTGAAAACACCGGCAGCTTCTTTGTTTGATTTGCAGATTTCCTTTTCTCAGTAACAGCTTCTTGACAGCTTCACATTCTTTCAGACTCATAGTGTTGTGTTGTCTTGTCACAGTGGAAAGATGGACAGAAACACCTGTGGATTTTTCTGATTTAAGAGTGGAGCTTGATTTTATGATGGTGACAGTTTTGGTGGTCTACCAGGCCTTGCATGGTAGGAGTCCCAGTTTCTCTATAATATTTTTTTTAATCTCTTTTTTTTTTTTTTTTTTTTACTTATTTTGCTATGACCTTGTGCAAGTGTATTATTTTATATCTAATCTCTTCAGAAGAGATATCTCCTGAAAAATGTGTGCTTAAGGGCTGTTTTGATTGAAAATTACGGTAGATGGACAAATAGCTGTAACAACAGTTCATTCAGCCTATAAAGATATATGCCCTGTGTGTGTTGTGCAGCAGTAATTGCTGTTGCTGAGATACAGCTCCTGAGCAAACAGAGGTGATACCATGGGGAGGTGTTAGCATACACACACACACACACACACACACCTCACACTGTGCAGCAGCGTCATGCTACCAGTGTGAATATACACACTCCTTGTTTATCTGGAATATGCTTTAACACTCAGGATCTGCCTGCTCACAGCCCACCGACCACTACTTCAGCTCAGACCTACAAAACCCACTTATAAACACACTTACATGCTAATGGTTGCTTATGTTGATGTTGAAATGTACCTCTGAAACAGCACTAATAAGTTTGATGGGTTGGAGCCCCCTCTGGTGGAAATTTGTAATTGCAAACAATGTGCAGAAGAACAATTTTGTAATGGCTTGTGCCCATATTGAAGTTTAGGTCCAACAGTAGAGGAATGTAATATTGGGAGTCTAGCCTAAGGACTATTAAAAAATGGCATGCATAGAATCTGTATTCATTTTTAAAATACAACTTCTTATTCTTTTGTTTATTTCTCATGCTATTATGTGCATAACGTTAAGTTGACACAAGTGAGCAGTGTTTTTTCTTTAAGGTAAAAACACACTGGAAAAATATTTTTTTCTGTACAAAATCCAAAGAAAATGTGTGCACATCCCTCCTGAGTCTGGCACAGCTGCAGAACACAAAAAAGAATTACTAAAGAACGAAGACGAGTGTCCACACACTGTTTAAACAAAGCTCCCTCGTTAATTACAGCAGTGTTTGAACCACTACAGTCTTCATCAGGCAAAACACCTCTGTGAAAAGAACATGAAGACAAAGAATTTTATAATGAATTACTAGCAATAATGCTGGTAATTGCTAGTAATTAATATAAAAATAGTTTATGCTTAAGTGATGTACATCATAGTCAATGTTACTGTATTAATTGTGTTCTTGAATTATGACTTTTTAATGATTATTGTGCTGGTAATGCATATGCAGAAGTTTCCAATGCATGGTTTCAGTTATGTGACTGTTAGTTGGCAGGTATTTTTGTGATGTCATTCCCTGACCCCTATATAAACTTGTTTTTTTCCCATGGGCATTTTGCCTGATGAAGACTGTAGTGGTCGAAACGTTGCTATAATAAACGAGGGAGCTTTGTTTAAACAGTGTGCAACCATTCGTCTTCTTTCAAGGCAAGGCAAGGCACTGCACCTCACATGAGTGTAAAGCCAAGTTTCTCTACTAATACTGGCAATCATATGAAAAACATAAAGCTAAAGAGTTATCTTCTTTGTATACTGTTTTGTCTTTTTGGCCTTTGGTCCACCATTAGACTTCAGCCCTCTAATACAAAAACCCCTGCTTTACTGACTCAGTAACACTACTGTTTTTGATATGGCATCAAAAAGAGTCTAAGGTAGTGCAGCTTTAAAATAAGATGCATGACAATTACTTATTGCTAATGAAGTTGTCAATATATCGACTAGTGGGATTTATTCTGTGTTCATTTAAGCCCCAGTCTATTCTTACTGTAATGCTCTTTTCTACCCTTCTGCCATTTATATTTCCAAGGCGCCACTCTCAGCACCGATGTTAATCCTTACAGAGTCCCAGAATACTCCAGTTCCTGGTCTGCCGAGATCCAGATCACACTAGAGCCTAAATACCTTCAGCTGTTGTTTCTGTGTGCGTTTTGTATGCTGCCTGAAAAACTGGAACTTTTTTAGCACTAGAAGCTTCTAAGAGGGGATTATTTTTTTAAGCCTGAAAGAAACATTACCCTCTGTTCTCGTAATAAACCTGCCAACAGAAAGAACTTCATCATCCAATTACACCGATTTGAGAAGGGCTGAGGAGTTCTCGCAAAAAAAAAAAAAAAAAGATAAATCAAGAATGCGAATAACAGGAAGGAAGAAGAAAGGCCGAAGCCTCATAAAGCAGTTCTGTAGAGAGCCCTCAGGATGCACCTTGAGAGCATACCAACCAATCTCCACCACACAGCTGGCGGGCTAGACAGAGTTATCACCACTTTCCAAAGCCCACCTAATTTACTGCACCATAGCCTCTCAACACTCAGTAACTTATATAAGAGACTTGCTATGGCGTACAGTTCATAATTGCTCCACTTATATCTGGCTAGGCCACTTCAGAATGCAGTTTTTAATTGTACCACTAATTCGTCATAATGATATAAGCTGCAAGTCAGGCATTCTAGATGAAGAGTTCATTATTTTTTTCATGAAGTCCAAATGCCATATTGGTGGAAAAGCCAAAGACCAAATCAATGCATCTCCAGCATATACAACATGGAAAGGTTACTTCTGGCATTTTCTTTCACTGTCTAAACAAAAAAGGAAGGGAACTGATACAATGACAATGATGTAATTAAATGTGAATGATCTTACACTACACAGTCTAATGATTAGCTAAGCTTAGCTGTGCTTAATTTTTGTCAGCAAGTGCTACGGCTGTTTGTTTCCTTGGAAACTGGAAAAAAGGATAGAATCATTGTGAATCTAAACCAGAGGGAAAAAAGAGAGACATTTTGAGGTAGCAGAGCCGGTCTGCTGTTCTGTCCCACCATTTTTCTTGTCCCTGAAGGCCATTAGTTGTTCTTCCACTGGATACTTTTGTACACAGTGTGGTGGTCCAGGTCGACTCCTAGCTATGTGTGGGTGTGTGTCTATGCATGTGTAGGTGTGTGTGTGTGTGTGTGTGTGTTTGCCTTTCAGAACTCATATGGTATTGTGTCATTTGTATGTCAGGCCCAGCTGCACAGTGTGGTGTCATAGCATGTAGAGCTCGTGCTATATCTTCTCCTAAAATGAGGTGTCAGCTGTCAAAAATGTGTCCTAGTCCTTGTTAGTGAATGAATTATAAGTCCACAGGTCAGGTTGCATTCATTGCAGAATCGGGTGGGATATCGAGTGAAATCTGCTTGTTAGACTGCAGTGTTGCATAAACTTTTCATTTGGACAACTACAGGCTGTAAACTCCATGCTCAAGTGTGATTGGGCAGAGACTGTTGAAGACCCTTAGTAAAATTTTAGTGTCAGGTATTTCACGTTCACCTTCACCTATTTGCTGAATCATGGTAGCAATCATTAGGCTGTACCTCACTTGTCTTAAATTGCTTCCTGTCCAGTCCTCAGTTATGGCTTCCAATCCGAGAACGATTTGCTGAGTTCTGCAACAGGGGAGGTTCAGCCTCCTAAATGGCACAGTCACTCAGAGCTAGCTTAGTATTTAATGGGTGCTCTTGTACCTCTTTTTCCCCAGCAACTGGTCCCCTTTTACAGGAACCTCACTCAGTACTTTCCCCCTGAGTGCCTCACATAGTGATCTGGAGGATAAACTGTGTGGTTGAAGCTGTTGGCCCCTGTAGCCTTCACTGCTGTCACTTGCTGGTAATAAGGACCAGAGAGTCCAACCATTTGACTAATTGGTGCAGAGGGTCTGTTTCAAGTGACACAGTGATACATCACAGCTAGTCTATTACTGTACTCTGTAGAGAAGCTGGATTAATATCCAGTGACACCGACTCAAAAGCCTCCGGCTTTGTGGTGTCTGTGTAGTCTTTTTACAGAATCAGAAAACCTTTCTTTTTGTCTTGTCCAAGTCATAAAAATATAAATTCATCAAATTGTAACTTCCAGTTGTTTGTGTTTCCTTCATTTGCTTAATTTCCAGTCAAAAAAAGGGGGAGGTCAGTAAAAGGAAAATAAGTGAAGGTCCTAAATAAAGGAGGTAAACTAATGAGTAACTCATTGAACTTGTGTCTTTGTCACAAAAATGACCAGACATGATCAAACTGAAGAGCTTTTGAAATGACACTTTGCAAACAATAAAAGCAACAATGATGAACATAAGCTGAACAGTATTTATTGAGTGCAGGCTTGGATTTATTGTGATCTTGTAGTGTTTTTAAATTAATAATAATCAATAATAAATAATTTGTAATGATATGCAGAATGCTTTATGGATCCACTCCCTGCACAAAAACACTGGAATGACAGTTTCACAGTGTGCAGTCCAAGGCCTATGGTAGCTCCATGGTACAGAGCAGAGCCATGGAGGAGTGGCGCCATGGTGGCGGGATCGTGACAGTTATTAGCTAATGAAGTGGGTTAGGTGGGTGAACAAGGAAAAATACTAACCTTTGTAAATCCAGGTGCACCAGGGCTGGGATTGAATGACATTTCTTAGGAAGAACCAATACTCAAAAGGGCAATGCATCACTCTCTCTTTGGTAGTGGCTTCATGTCATTGCGTGCTAATCCTCTCCTTAGACCTGTGTTGCTCCACTCAATAACCTCGGCAGCCCTGGAGAATAGGTTATCTCAGCTATACACAACACATCCGCAACCTGACTCCGCCTGCTGAAACTTTAACACTGCAGCACCGACGCCTTAAAAACTGTTTAGAGGCTCCTGCCTCATGTCTGTAAATAAAGCGCTTATATCTGTCCTGCTGTGCCATTTCTGCCCGCCTGGTACAAACCACTGTCAGTTGTCAAATGGGCAAAGTACCTGATGGCAGTTTGCTGGTTTAGTTTGGCTTATTACCAGAGATCTTGTGTACTACAGGTAAACTCAGGTTTAAACTTATTTTAACAGTGTGCTGTAACTGACACTGTGGTTCCCAAACTGTGGGACATGTACCCTCAGGGGCACGCCAAATGACGTTAAGGGTGCATAAAAAAATTGACATTTACACTTCATTGAATCTTCATTTCATTTCATTCTGTTAGTGGCTGCACAGTTACACAGTTATTTACTACTTAAATTACTTACAGTTGATTATATAGTTACTTCCTGCACAGGTAACACAGTAACTGTTGAGTTTAATCAAAAGCCAGTGCCAGAGTAATAGATAGCACTGTATACTTTTACACATGGCGCCTATGCATGGGCGATGAGTGTGATATTCATAATATTTGGCATAAACCAAAACCTTAAGTAGTTTATTGTGTGTGTAAGAATGAAGTGAGTAACCTTTGCTAACTATTGTAAAATGGCCTATTGAGTTTCCCTTTTTTTAAATGGAGGAGTTTGAATGTGTAAACACTGTTAAAATTTCAAAGTGTTCCTTTCACTCCCCAGTCCATGCAGTCCAAAGCGATCTTTTTTGAATACATTGTTTGTGTGATGTCCCAAGAACCAACTCATTTGCACATATCCACATTTTTGGCATACAGCAGTTTAGCCCTGCCCATTCATGCTGAAGTTTTTAGGTGTGCTTTTTGAATTAGCTACAAAACAGGATAGCCAATCAGAACAGAGCTCATTTATCTTATACCAGTCTTAAATTACAGTAACTTAAACAGCCTGTGTAATTCTAAAGGATAAAGAGAGGAAAATGGTCATGTAATAATGCACTATACCATTTTTAATACCCACACAAATGTCTTAAGTGGACCTCAGAGGAAAAAATAAAATACAAGAAAAATGCAAGATATGGGCTCTTTAATGCATGTATGATCTTTGTTAGTTAAATGTTGTTTTACCCACATTAGAATTACAGTGAAAGTCAATTGGGTGCTTCATTTATTGCACACAGTACTGTATGTACGTAACAAAAGGGTCACTTCTGTAAGAAGTGGACAATATCTCTTATTCATATCTTTCACCAAAATCTGCAGAATTGTAAAATGTTTATGTTTGAGTTAGTTCCACTTTAACAGATGTGGTTTTGTTTGCAGTTGTAGTGAGTTATTTGTTTGGAGCCTGCTGTGATTAGCACTTAGCTATTAGCATTTTGCTGAACTGCTGCCCATTGAACATTACTGTTGAAGTAAGTTTTTTTCCTAATCCTCATCCCTCTGCTCTGAACGGCAGTCTAGAGTTACCTATGCCTATAATACAGACCTAACACTATCTTTTTATTCAGTATTATGTGTGATGGTGTGATGTGTGATTGGTATCATAAACATGTTAGATATTAACTCTCTGGGGTCCACAAACTTGCTCACGCATCAAATTTAATGTTAAATAAGTTGGAATCAATCTCAGGATACGATGAAACCGCTGTTTCTCTATCTTTGCGCTGTAAAGAGAAACAGCGGTTCCACCTAATCCTGAGATTGATTACAATTTATTACGAGATTGTAAATAATGGATTCATGTGTTTGTCTACATTTTGTGTGAGACTGACCAGTGCACACTCAGGAAATCGTAATGGGACTTACCCATTACGTCAGAAACCCTTCATTCTTCATTCAGTCGACATCAGAGACACATGAAAAGGCGTGCAAAAACGTTATAGCCATTGAAGTTGCTGCAAATTTACAGCCACTAAAGTTGGTTTTGGAAAGTAGCAGTGATGATCATGGAGCCTTTTGACATGAAACACTTGAGTTTCATTTTATGTGCAAGTGCCTTTTGTTATGACCCGGTCTAGGGTCAGACTGTACCACAGAATGAGAGTGGTTTCTCCCCCCAGACCTGCTGCCAGACCAGACACCGGACACAGTGGAAGTCAGAAAATGGCCGGTTTATTTACTTTAAAAGCTTAAACAACAAGTTGGGTTGATGGCTTCAAGGACGAGCTTATGCCAAAATAACAAACAAAACTACTAACAATTACAAATCTCGCTAAACCTGGAAACAAAAGAAATGAAAAGACATGGCTACCCTAACTCCCTACTTTAAACAAGAAAAAAAGTAACCAAAACAAAGTGAAACCTGTACCCTACTTTTCCAATGTTCACATACAGTGAAAAAAAAACTTTCATTGACTTTACAAACGAAGCAAAGCGAACAGTGTTGTGAAGAGTGCCGGGCTGGTCTGGACAGGTGTTGTTCCAGGTCATGTCAAAGGGGAAAGAGCCCTGAACGTCTCCCAAGATGGTGTCAGTGGCACTGTAAAACCAGTAGGGCTGCATTAATTCTTATGAAGTACCCATTAACTGCATGGTATAAACTGAATTTAAATGAAGTTTGTCAGAGTTAATTAAATGTAGGTGGGGAAAAAAATCAACAGCCTGTCTAAAAGTAGACAAAATGTTGAAAGTGCCCCAGGCACAAAAGAGGTAGCTTAGCTGAGACAGACACACAGACAGAAAGACAGCTGGAAACGGACTGTCGGTCTTTCACCTGTTCCTGTCTTTGAACTTCCCTTATTTGAGGCTGTCATAACTGTGAGGACAGATAATCTCTAAAAAAGGGATTAAATGCCGTTTTACCCACATTAGAATTTCAATGGAAGTCAATTGGGTGCTTCATTTAATGCACACAATACTGTACGTGGGTGTAAAAGGGTCACTTTATTTCTATAAAAAGTGGACAATAAACTTATCTCTTTTGACAAAATCTGCTGAATTTTAAAATATTTATGTTTGAGTCACACTTTTTAGAAGAACTGACATTACCCAATTAAGATTCTGCTAGATGGGAATATCATGCTTGTTTTTCAACAGGGATTAAAGTTTATTTGCATTAGAAGTCATCCTATTAACGCACCCTGTTTGTCATTGTTATCTCATTCTGTTTCCGAAGGACTGTCCCTCATTTATTTGTATGTGTGAGAGTGTGTGTGTGTGTGTGTGTGTGTGTATGTGTGTGTGTGGTGGGGGTATGCTTGCAAGTTTGGACGGTTTGTCTTGGCAGCTGTCAAATTCTGCCACTTGTCTCAGCAGAATGTGCTTTAATTGCTGTTTCCTGCTGCTGTGTAACCCCCATCACTCGGTCCAGCCCAGCTCTCTCTACTGAATGTTTATCAAACATTTGCATCTATTTTTCAATCTCTGGTTATATGCAAACCCTACTCATGCCAGGCTCAGACCTACATTTGCTTATCGAGGAAACCTGAATGTTGTAAACAAAGCACAGGTTTCTGACATGTTGCATAATCCCTTCTTCACCAAGCTAAAAAATGCATATGGCACTATGAGCAACGATGTGCATGCAGATATATGGACATTACAGGTTAAATTTGTGATTGACAGCATCGATACTATATAACACTATATGTCCAAAAGGATCCAGACACCTTCTAATTCAGTTACTTTAACTCTTCAGGGTCTAAAGACATTTTCTCTATTTTTGCACATCTTAAATTCACCTGCATAACATGATACTCGTATGGGAATCTGGGACCTTTGTTGCTACTTTCCACAACTGATGCAGCAACTTCAGTGGCTGTAAACTCTTTGCACACATGTGTCTCTGATTGTCGACTGGATGAAGAGTTTGTGACATGATGGATGAGTCCTTAGTGAATTCCTGAGTGTCCATTGGTCGGTTTCACACAAATGGACACTGGCAGATGGACACTTGAATCCACCAAGCACACATTGTGAGAGGCAGATGACGTGTTTCTCTAACTCTGTTCATAGCCTCGTAACTCCTAATGTAAGTCACAAACCTAGTACTGACTACAGCATTGAGCTGTGGGGCATCCAACTTTCAGCCAGAGCAAGATACCACACGAGTGCTCTTCGACCTGTTCCCAGAACCATTTTTTTGGCCAGATGAAGACTCTTGAGCCTCCATCATGAGTTAGTTTGGCAGCAGCAGGCACACAGAGCAGACACATTCCGGGTAATTGGCTACAATTATGTGCAGGCCAGGATGCAGGCCATTCACTTAGGCACAATCTGGAGGCCATGAGGAATCTGGACAGAGCATGCAGCATGAAGATTGTTCACTTCCTGCCATGAACTTAATGAGAGAGAGAGAGAGTTGCGTCATATGTCGTGCGGCTTACTAAATTCTACAGAAAACTATGATAAATATTCAAGCATAAACCATCAGTTTATTCATTCTTACTATTTTACCATGTTTAGATTCCAGAGCTAAAGAGATATTTCTTTTTTTCCCATGCCGTGTGAAGTTTTTCTTTTCACGGAAGAGCGAGAGGAAGACAAGCGCATTTCGGGCTGTCCATGTAAACACAGAATGCACAGAGGAATGTGTGCTTGTGCGAGAGCGGCAGATCATAATCTTAAATCAAAGCTGCTGGCCGCAGAAAGAGGATCTTTTTCACCTGGTGCTGTGTGGATGTATGTGTGTAGTTCAGAGTGTGCTTCTCATCACACTCAGCTCAACAAAACACACACACACACACACACCACATTACACACTGTGAACACACCAAGCATTGCAGAACAGTGATTTGAATTCCACTTTATCATGCACACGCAAAGTTTTATCAGCCTTTAAGTGGTGGGTGGTCTGCCACATATGGTTCTTTTTGTTAACTTCATATTCATATAGATATTGCTAATACATGGAGCTGTTAGATGTCTTGGCCCTTATATACGCCACCATACAAATTTGAAAACATTTATCGTATTAATATTTTTTGTTATTGTAGCTTTTGTGAATGTGAGTTGAGTTATTCTAAACTAGATACCAAAAGCTGTTTGATTTTATAGCTTCAATAATGTTATATATGTACTATATGTATATGCATATATATATATATATATATATA
>JAILXH010143483.1:0-13535 GCA_023558415.1 Piaractus mesopotamicus
TATATATATATATATGTATATATGTATATATATATATATATATATGTATAGATGTGTAAATAAATCATACTTTGGGCATTTTGTACACTGTGAGACCCTTTTTCCCCACAAACATCTGGATTTGTTCTCTAGTGTTTGTTTTACTTGATGGCCTACAACTACTATAAACACTAGAATAGAGGTTGGTGATATGGCAAAAATATAATATCATGTTACTTTTAATGATACACAGTATGTTACAACATTTATTTTTCAGACGTCTGGTCAGTCGGAACAGAGAAAAAAGAACAGCAGCACTGCTACATTTTAAAAATACTACCAAAAAACTGATTACAGCAGTTTTTATTAATATTTCTCATACTGTGTTGTGCAAAATCCAATTAAACTTGATTAATTTTGTTCTCCTTATAATGAAACAGGCAGTTGGTCAGTGTTCTACAAGTACGGACGACATACATGATACGTTCAGGAAAGCATATTGTATTTTATTGTGAAAAAATTCATCACAATAACAATTATAACAATTAATGCCCAGCCCCACCCCAGAACATGACCTGTGTCACAGACTGCAACAGTGGGGAAATGTTTGTTATTACACACGTCACATAGTTAAAGCAGCTCAGGAAAAACTGACTGTGAATAACTGACTAGAGCTTGAGCACTTTTGACACACATGAGGGTCTATTGCACATATAGGACTGTAATCTTTTTTTGTATTTGCACAGGATTCACTTCTCCTAACACGTGTGACAACATTGTCTCACTGTACAGTCCTGTATGAGGAACTATGGGATGTGTAGTGTTTGTAATGAATTTCCTCAGACGTAACGTTTGTATTGAGTAGTTCAAAACAGATCAATTAAAATGAAAAACTCTTTATAGATTGTATTGACTTTTTCTCCTGTGATTGACGTTGATTTTGGGTTTTTTTTTCCAGGTCCGGTTCAGCCCTTTAACACTTTGGCTCTAATTGCTGGAACAGTTATATCAAGTGTTTTCATTACAGTTTTGGCCATCGGAGCTGCAGTGATGATTTACAGACACTTGCATGCAGGTATGATTAACTTCACTGTGTTTTATATTGACAGAAATGATCCATTTTCAACTGAAACTAAGCAGAATCGTTTTTCAGTTAAGAAGAGATATTGAGCTTTAAGGATTTTGCATTCTAAATAGCTAAACTGATATGTGGAACACATCTCTTTATACATGAAAATGACAGACACCATAATTTATTCTAAATGTATAATATCAAAATCCTACCAAATCTGTAAATGAGTTTTTTGGAACAGGTCAAATGCAGATAGAACCTTCTAATCCTGAGAACTCACTTTCCGCTTGGAATAATGAGATTGTATCTGACAGAACTTGAAAAGAAACAATGATTTCCAAGGAACACAAACAGTTTAATTTCTTTCAAAACATAAAATTGGTGTATCTTTGTCTAGATGTATCAGAAAGTAAATGTAATGCTTTAATAACATTTTTATTATTTATTTATTTTTTATGACCTTTTTTTCCTTGTTTTTTAAAAACTGCAAGAAAACAGGCAGATTTATAAGTTATAAGTTTAGAAGTTGATACAGAACAAGAATATATGAATAACTACATTTTGACAAAACTGTCAGATAAAACCTCATAATTCCAAGGGGGTGAAATAAAACAAATAAATACAAATCAGCCACTAAAATATGCAGAATAAAAATGCCAAATTTAAGTGTGTTCTCTGTAGAGGATGTCTTAACTTATTTTCACTTCTACAATATACAATACATGTCATTTGCTAGGGGTGTTCAAACTTTTGCATACGACTGTATGTGATGTGGTTAGTGACAGGGTCATACTCACAGGCACAATGCACACTGAGATTCAACCGTCAAACACATGCTGGAGATATAATGGTGGAAAAAAGGCAGTATGAAGCTGCTTTGGGGTTCTGAACTAGCCTGCAGCTGCATACACTTTGGACACTGAAGTCTGGACACACCCCCAAAACGTCTAACAGTTGGTGAAGGGAGCGATTCAGCTCGCAGGCAAGAAACTTGAAAATATATGAAAAAAACATAAAATAAAATGACAAACTCTGCTATAAAACAAACTATGCAAAGAAATATTTTAAAAAATTATTTGTAGCAGTTGCAGTTAATACTGTAATATTAGCAGTTGCAGTTAATACTGTGTTTCTACGCTCATTGTCCATTTTATCAGCTCCACTTACTATATAGATGCACTTTGTAGTTCTACAATTACAGACTGTAGTCCATCTGTTTCTCTGCATACTTTGTTAGCCCCCTTTTACCCTACACTTTGTAGTTCTACAATTACAGACTGTAGTCCATCTGTTTCTCTGCATACTTTGTTAGCCCCCTTTTACCCTGTTACTTTGTAGTTCTACAATTACAGACTGTAGTCCATCTGTTTCTCTGCATACTTTGTTAGCCCCCTTTTACCCTGTTTCTTAGTGGTGGTCATAATGTTATTATGGTCATAATGTTATGCCTGATCGGTGTATATAGAATGAGTGTAAAAAACAACAGAGGAAATACAGTCTTAAATGTCTTTAAGCAGGAACTTAACATGTTGCAAATCCCCCAGCTGTGCTGTTTTTTATGGGGTACATGTGACTACTGCTAGTTTCACATATGCTAACAAATAGCTGGTCTAGCTGGTCTTCACCCTCTGCCTCGTCCATGAACTTAATGAATCTGCGTTACTCTACTTCTCTCTTTTCCTGTTTTGAGTAACTTCTAAGTATGTGTGTCTCTTCCACTTCTACAAATTCAGGGTCAGGACTGTGTGACACAAACCTCAATTCCCAACTAAATCTGCAGCACTCACGTTTTCTGTTGTCCGGGACTTGACTTGGTCTCGGCCTTTGATCTTGCTAAATTTAGTCTCTGGTCTCCAACTAGTGCTTAAAACAAGACTAGGCCTAGTTTTAGTGCCACCAGCTGCATGGCATTTAGCACACAAGAGTCTACAATAATAGATCGCTATTTCTAGAATGATCATTTCTTACTAAAGTTACATTTGTTTGCCAATGCCATGTTAAGCTAGCTTGACTTCAGCATCACATTACTGTGTATAATAATAACAACAACGATAACTAACCACTAACCTTATTTAGAAGTTCCCCCACAGTGTTGCCGGATTGAACGGGTAAAATTTTTAAACGTGTATGAGGAACAGCAACACTTGCACTGTTATTGCTATTCATTTGTGTTTCTGATTGCATGAGATCCTATAACAAGCTTAAATAATAAAAAAAAAGCCACCTAAATCATGACAAACCAGCTCAAATTTTATCCACCCACCAAGGCACTTTTTCTCCTGCCAAACCTGAACAAAATCCGCCCAATTTGGTGGGAACCCGCCCAATCTGGCAACACTGTGGGCGACTTCCAGACTAACAAGATTCTCCTCCAGGATAAAAGCAAAGCAAAGACAATAGAGTCTGACTCCCTGGAACAGCAACAAGAGTCAGCATGACCCTGGAAATAGCTAACAATGGGCAAAGGATGTGTTTACACCCAAAAAATATTAGAGTCAAGTGTCAGATACAACAGTCCAGATTGCTCTTACCTTTATACCTGACCAAAATAAACAAGGCTGGTGCAAAGAAGCAAAAGTCTTTATAAAGTTCAGGGTTTTAATTTACATAGATGGGCTCAGTGTACAACATTCAGCTGGACAAAGCTGAGGAGAGCACAGAGGAGAATTTACTCTCTAGAGGCCTTTTCTACCATTCATCAGACCATGTCCCAGCTCACTTAAATTTAGTTTTCAAAGTACTGTTATCAGACCAGGATATTAGGGTAAAGTCAAAATATCAGACCCTTCTGGAATGGAAATAAACTAAAAAGCTTAAGCTCAAGGAAGAAGTTTCTATTTGCAGTGGCACAGCTGAAAGTAGCAAACTCTAGAATACTAAGCGTTTATTGTGTTGACCCAAGTGAATCTGTGAGGGTACACTCTTAAAAAAGATGGTTCTTTAAGGGTTCCTCAGTAAAGAAAATGGTTCTACATAGAACTATAACACTCTAAGAATCCTTTGCATGACTAAGAGGTTCTTTTCATCATGAAATGGTCTTCATATTGATGGAAATGTGCTGGAGATGGTTCTGTATAGCACCAAAAAGTGTTCTTCTATTGTTGTAAGCTAGGCATCGCAACAGTGAAAGAACCCTTTTGGGTGCTATACAGAACCCTTTTCAAAAAAAGGCACATTCTCCATCAATCTGAAAAACCATTTCATGATGCAAAGAACATTGTAGTCATGCAAATGCTTTTATGCGTGTTTTTGGTTCTACAAAGAACCACTTTCTTTACTAAGGAACCCTTAAAGAACTATCTTTTTTAAGGTTTTAACTGACTCAAACAATGTGAAAAGAATAAGAACGTTGAACTGGAAGCAGTTAAAAGAATAGTTAAGGCTTGGTCTCGGTCTCGCCCTCATTTGGACTTGGTCATGACTTTGTCTCGGCCCTTTAAGACTCGGTCCTGACTTGATTTCGACTAGTCAAAGTCTTGGACCCAACAAGGGCATTGTCCCAAAGCAGCTGTGCAGAAGTCCAGGTCTGGGCCTCAAACAAAGGAAAAACTCCCTAATACATGTATCAGGCTCCAGTCCGCTCAGGCCAAAGCACTGCAGACTTCAGCACACTGCCTCATTAAACACACCTGATTCAGCTCAACAGCTAATTAGCAAGACCTTCATGAACTGAATTCAGAGCGTTAGATGAGGGTAGATGCTGATCTCCACAGCGCTTTGACATGTTTGACATGCCTGCCCTAAGAGACGGAAACCTTGAGAGGAACCAGGACCCAAAAGGTGAACCCATCCTCCTCTGGTCGACATTGGAGGGCAAAACAATAATCTAACATGATCAGTTTGAATCTAGAACAGACAACTTAATATACAGTAGTGGATTTTTAAGAAAGAAAAGAAATGCCCTGCCATTGGACAGAAATATTTAGATTGACCAACGATAAACGATGACTGCTATAAGCAAATGAAAAATGGATCTAATCCAGGGGTCGCAACCCAAATATTAAGAACCATTTTGTCCGTTCAGCAAAAATCAAACCACCTTGGGAGCCACAACATTTTATGTCCATTTTACCATCTTGGCTGTAAATCATAAATGTCTGGGTATGTACTAATGTTCCAGTATAGGCTAAAAAGTATAATATAAACGAAAATGCAGACATACCTAGCTCTGCTTTAAGCTGTAGCTCAGCTATAGCGGCTTTTCACGCATCTCTGGCAGGAATTAGCAGATACATTAACTCCAGCGTTTAAGACCATTTATTGTTAAAACTGTGTTAGAACGATCAGCAGAGCTTTATTATTATTATTATGGAATCTGACTGAAAATGTAATGTATCTTTTGCAGCCCCTCCTACAGTGTCTGATATAATCAAACCTGACATTATTTATGCGAAAACACCAACCAAACTGAGCTGCACTATCAGAGGAGTTCAACCTAAACACCTCAAAATCCAGTGGTACAAAATGCCATCCTGTAACAGCGGAGCAGCCGGCGTCACTGAAACTGACCCTTTAATAGGAAAGGAAGACCTGCAGGATCTAACACAGCTGGAGTCCGAGGAGAACGTCCACATTTCTACTGTTACTCTTAAACTGACTGTAGATGATGACAACAGAGGATACTGCTGTGTGGTTTACTGTGGCAATAAGAAGATCATCAGAAACACAACAGTCAGAATCCAAGGTTTGTACATTGTTCTAAATAATTCATTTTTCCTCAAATGTTTTGCAGATTTTCTCCAGTGCATTTTTAAATGTATCTCCTTACAGTCCCACCAGATCTTCTGCAAATATCAAGCCAACCTCAGATACCCAAACTGGGTCAGCTTCTGGTGCTGTGCTGTCGAATTGAGAAGTTTTACCCAGAAGATATCCGGCTGGAGTGGCACAGGCAGGGCACAGAGCTGCTACAGTCTGCCACCCAGTTTGGTCCATTCTCTGACCACGAGAAGCTGTACAGCCTGTGGAGTAAGACTGAGCTAACGGTGGCTAGTGTGGATATTGGAACAGTTTGTACTTGCCGAGTCTACCACAACAGCTTCCCTGCACCGTTCTATAAAGATGTTCCCTATCACATCAACACGGACGGTGAGTCAGTCATGAGTCTGTGGATCTAGGCTTAAAAATATCAGCTATAACCTCCTAAAGGAGAAATCCACCAATCAAAATTTCAGAATAATTCAATGTACACAAAGTTACAAAATAAAATGATATCTAAACAAAATAACATCTTAAACCTAGTGAATATGTCAAATATCTTCTTTATCTTCTATCTACTGACATCTTCTTTATCTTCTATCTACTGATAGGAACCAAGGGTCACCATGTCTACAACACAAATATAGTGTTTACAGAATGCTGATATGCAGTGTTGATGGTGGTAAAATAGTGATACATCTTTAAAATAACTTCTCTTTGAGCACTATTTTACTTTGCAACACCCTGAATTGCATTACTAGATTTTGAAAAATACCTTCTAGGCCAAAACCTTCTCAAAACAGTCATAAAACAATGTCTCAGACATCAGGTGCTCATAACTTTCCATGAGGGAGCTTTTAGAGGTGGACGTCTGGTTCCTATCACCACCACTGTGAACAATTCTGACTGTAAGTTTCTCTAGAACAGAGCACTTCACACCAAACCACTCTGAATGACTGGTTACATCTTAAACATTTAATTATTCAGAAATTTTGAAAAAAATGTTGGAATTGCCCTTTAAAAATAAAGGTGCCAAATAGAACCAAAAGTGTTCCTTAGAATGATGCCACAGAATTTTGGTCCCCTAAAGAACCTTCCATGATGTAAAAGTTCTACACCAATTAAAGGATTTTCCTAGAACCTTACATCCAAGCCAAGAACCTTGTAGGAACCTTTAAAATGTTTCAGAGCTGGTGTGAAGCACTATTGTGTGGATGAAGCTGTTTGAATTAGCTCAGATTAGAAACATCGCTGATTTTCTGATATCTTCTTGCAGGTCAGGCCCCGAACGTGGCTTTCATCAAATGTGACCCTCCCCAGCCTCGGTTAGGAACAGAATGTACTCTGAACCTGTGTGTGAAGGATTTCTGCCCGGATCCCGTCACGATAACCTGGTTTCAGGATGGAGAAAAGATCTCTGATGGTGCCTTTGATACCCCGGCTAGTCTTAACGTGAACGGTCTTTACTCAATGTGGACCTTTCTCAAATTGACCCCCTCCAAACAGAACCTCAGCTCAGTGTTCAAATGTGTGGTGGAGCACAGCGCTCAAATGGAACCGGAGAAGAGACAGTTCACACTTGCACATTTAATGAAAGTGTGAGAGATACGACTGTATACTATTGTAAAATATACTACTGTTGCTTAGCAACAGGAAGACGCACAGACGGAAGCAGCGTTTAAAAAATGCAGCGTGAACCTTCATGAAAAAAAAAGGCAGTGCAGTGCATCTCACGTTTTTTCCCCCTTAAAAACATACAGCTGCCCGAATCATCCCACCATCACCACCATACTACATTCTCAGTATATAATTATCTAATATAATTTTGTATCACTGCTGTTTATGGTTAGCAAGATAGGTAGCTTGCTGACTGCATACTGCTCTGTCAAACGCAGGCAATTTAAGGGTTAAATAGACAGTTTCGCAGATGGAGAAATAAACGACATAAATATTAACAGCAGAACACTGATTATACGCTGCATGTCCAAAAGTTTGCAGACACCAGCGTTTCTTCTGAAATGAAGGGTATTAATAGTCAGTTTGTGCTGCAGTAACAGCCTTTACTCTTCTGGGAAGGCTTTACAATAGATGTTGGAACATTGCTGTGAGGATCTGATTGAGCATTAGTGAGGTCAGGTACTGATGTTGGATGGAGCTCCATCACTCCAGAGAACACAGTTCCACCACTGCACAGCTCAGTGCTGGGGGGCTTTATACCCCTCTAACCCACGCTTGGCATTGGACATGGTGGTCTTTAAAAATAAAGGTGCCAAAAAAGATCCTTTGCCATCACAGAACCACTTCTGGTTCCCTACAGAACTTTTCCTTGGATGGTTCTTTTCAGAAAAGTTTTTGTAAACGTGTGAGGTTCATGTGCAGCTGCTCCAGAGCGTCCCATCCTATTGCTCAATGCTTTTCTATGGTGATTATACAAGCTGTGTGAACGGCTGTGGGTGCAGCTTAAAGAAGCTGAATTCACTCCTTAGAAGTTCATGTTAATAATCAACAACTGATGACTGAATAATGCATTTGAGATGCTTTTCTATTTTTCTAACTTTATTCGAAGTACATTTGTGTGAGACTGAAAAAAAAAAAAGTACATTTAAAAATAAAAGTAAACATCTTTGGCAGCAATTGTAAAAATGCAACTGAACAATATTCTTTCATAAACGTTCATAGAATAAACCTCATTCACAACTTATAAGGCTTTGGTCGGGACATTATCCACACATGACAACTGCGACTAATTAAATCCAAAATATGCATATTCTGCTTGTTATACACATTATTGTGAGCACGTGGGGGGGAAAAAAAAGAAAAAAAAAGAAATCACAAAACAGAAAAGAGTCATCTAACCCAATAGTACAGTGATGAAAATGGTACAAATTCTAATTTTACAAAATTACTTGGGGTATCACATAGTTGTCTGGTAAAGTATGCGTAAAAAAATATAAAAGGACATAAAATGTATTTGTTCATCCATCTGTTTGGTCCTTACTTACATGTAACAGACAAATCAAACACCTGCAAACATCCAGTCTAGTTTGTATGAAATTACCTGCGATGAATCTTACATGTAATTATCAAAATATATGGAATGTTAAAACGTGGTAGGTAAGTGCTGCAAATCACAGGAGACACTTCATATTAGTATCATTTTGTGCTTATTTTGTGCTTTTTTGCATAAATATTTTAGTGCAAATCAGAATGCTAGATGCATGATAGTGTCCAGAGATGGCACTGTTTTGCAAATAAATGATGCAGCGCTGTGTGCTTAAGTGCTAAAAATGCACAACTGCACAGTATTAGTGCTACAAAACTGTATTCAGTACGAATATACTAAATATACTAAGTAATTCATTTTATTACTAGAAAAGGCAGCATTGACATTTTACGTTTCTACAGTCAGTTCAACACTCCTAAAAATGAAGGTGTTCTTTGGTGTTCAAATTCTTTCTGGAACAAAGCCATAAAACCAGTTTTAACACTTTCAATGGATGGTTCTTTAACGTCTTTCTGTACTGCCCCCTAGTGGCCATTCTGCCGGTGGAATGGAAACCTCTTCAGATATTTTTGATTAATATAATCAAATAAAATACTTGTTCTCTGTAACTCTGTTATCAGATGAACTAGGACTCTGTTGTCTCTCTGTGCATGAACTGTGACCCTGTGTTGAGCTGTTAGCGAGCAATGAGAACACAAACCCCCTGCTGTGATAAATAATTCACACCTCTTTACAAAGATGGCTATGCTGAGATAAAACAGACAACTGCAGCTTTCTTCATATCGAACAGTTCTGTAAACACAATAAAAAACACTTTTATAAATACTGACCTGCTGGCTCACCAACAAGTTCGCTTTCAGTTTGTCAATCCATTGAAATATATTCCATTTCATGAAATATATTCCAACAGTTTTAAGAAAAAAAGGCATTATACAACTGAGGGACCTCCAAAGCAGGCAGAACATTCTGTAGCTACTGTGAAAAACGGTTAAAGAACCACTTTAGTAAATAATTTGTGTGAATGTGAGGAACCTTTTTAAGATTTCAAGAACCTCCAAATAATGTAAAGGTTCGTTATTAAATGAAGGTATATACTAGAACTGTGCATCCAAAGGAACTTTTATTTTTAAGAGTGTATAATTTTATATCTACAGTGTAAAGACATAAAAAAAAAAAAAGGGAGACGTGATCATCTTTCCACTGTAATGGCTCCAGAGATGAATGCTGAAAGGTTAAAGAGAACACGTCTACGTAAAGTCTCTGTTTGGGAATATCACTGGTGCGATCAGTGTCCAGATGTACATGGTGAGACAGACCCAACTGGATGAGATTTTTACCCAAACTGCTGGCCACTTGCTGCCCATGTCACTATAGTCGGCATCAGGACTGTACGGAAAGAACACAGTGATGAGACCAACACAGTTTTCTCACAATAAGAAAATAACAATAAATTAGCGCTGTCACTATTGATTATATGAGCAATCGAGTAAATTGATCAAATTACAAACCTCAATTTCAAAAAAGTTGGGATAGTATGTGAAAGCAGTTCAATGATATATTTCATGTTTTTCCTTATCAAACGTTGCGGTCTGACGAGTCCACATTTCAAATTAGCCACGTTTACATACAGATCTAATAATCCATTAATAATCCGAAAACACCCTGTAAACACCTCAATCGGAATCGAGTAGTCTGATTGAGGCCTTTCAGAATGCAATTTCTATCCGATTGAATGAGGTGGGTAATCCTGTAAATAATCCGTTAAATAGAAAAACAATATCCGTATAAATTACATTCCCAATCAGAAAGTTTAAGTACGTTCTGTGTATGTGTGTTTGTGTCATAGTGAAAGTTTATAACATTCAACATGGCGGGAGCAGAAACTGGTCTGCAGAGGAGACAAAGTTTGTGATTTGAACATTAAAAGACTGCGGTGGGACGGACATCCAGCTTATGTGTCTCAGAACACGACGTCTTCCTCTCGCCCTTCTTTATTAAGTACAAGTGAAGCATGTTTTCCTGAGTCTGACATCATTTTAAAGCAATTAAAAACACAAGCACTGCTCACTGCTGCTCGTCTCACTCTGACCGGACTCATCTGACTGATGCTGGTTGTCATGGTAACATCTACACCAAGTGGTTCTCTACCCATGTGCGTAATTTTGGATCAGATCACCTGTAGTGTGAGTCTGACGGAGATTTTCATCAGAGTGTGGAGTAGAGTGAACATATAAACAACTCAGTCTTAATCTATAATCAGAATCTATTCAATCAGATTGGCAAAAATCTTTGCATGTAAACACAGCCAATGTTACCAGCATAAAGTTCTAAAAACAGCTGTTATGGGGAATGGGGGGGTGGGAGAGGGCAGTATTAGTGGGTAGCTTGCACATCTGTGAAAGCACTATTAATACTGAAAGATATATATATATACACTTTGAAGCAACACATGACGCCTTTGTCAGGGACATCCTGCTTATTTTAGCATGACAACTGCGCATTATAACAGCATGGCTGCGTAATCAGAGACTGGGTGCTAGACTGACCTGCCTGTCTCCTATTAAAAATGTGTGGCGCATAATGAAGTGCAAAATACAATGAAATACAACGAAAGCCCCGAATGGCACAACTAAAGACGTGTTTTGCATAAGTTTTTTCAAAACTGGACCAGCTTGTGGATTCAGTCCACAAACGATAATTAAGTGCTGTTAAAGGAAAGGTGAGGTAACACAGTATAAACATGCTGTCCCAACTTTTTTGGAACGCGTAGCAGGTATCATATGTGGAATTAGCATATATTTACAAAAAACACTGAAGTTAATATGGTAAGACATTAAGTATTGTGTTTTTGTATTGTTTTTCAATTTACACAATATTCAGAATTTACCGATTGCTGCCCAGGATGGAAAAAATTAATACTTTGATAAACGATTGTTTATGTGCATTAATCGACTAATAATCAATTAGTCAGCTGAAATGTGGCCTGTAAACATGAAGAGCTGTAACAGTAAAATGTTTGGCACACTAAACTCCTGATTACCAAGAACTAAATTAAAAACACAACAAAAAAATGTATAGCCTATAATTTTGAGTTACAGTAAGAAATAAACAAAAGCTAAAAAAGTCATATAATAATAAATATGCAAACAATGTTTGTGCTCTTCAGGCTGCAGCATCATTTAACTGGTTCAACATTTTCAATAGACGAGCTCTGTGTGAACAGACATGCAGACTTGCGTATGCTGTATGCGACTTGCGTATGCTGTATGCATCCTTTATTTGGAGAACTTGCTCCCAGACTAATTGTTTTTAACTTTCAGATGTAATTGTCCTTTTTCTTTCGCTATCTGCTCACACAAGTGCGACACTGTACGTGAACTACTGCCCTCTTCAGGTTAAGTCGATAACTTACTCTAGGTTGGACGGCGCTTTGAATATGCAAATGAACAACTGACAAAGGAAATGTCTGTCAACCCTATTGATTAGGTTAAATAACTGTTTAAACTTAGTTATTAAACATGATCTAGAAATAGATTTATATAGATGCAGAAATTTGACACTGAATTTCACTGAAGTTCTTATAGGACCATTTAAAAACATATTTGAAATCACTAGTAAAATCTGACAAAAACCTGAGATTTTTTGGCTTGTTCTGGCTGCACATGTCTAAAATGAGGGGGCCTGCTAGTGCCACAGTATCTTCAACCCTTCTCTGCTCGCAGCATAACCAGCAAGCTGACTGGCTCTTTTTATTGAAGGGCGGGATCTTCTCTCCAAACAGACATTGAGCATTTTGCACGTTCCCATTCATATTTTAACCAGTGGTGTCCTCACGTATAACGTCTCTGAGTTCACCTTTAACACAGCACATTTGATACACTTGAGTAACACTGAGATCTCAACAGAAATGAAGTATCACTAACCTGTACCAGTTTGTGAGCGTCATCATGATGTACAGTGAAGCAAGGAAAAGCATGAAGTGGAAGAAAGAGTAGTTGTACTGGACAAACTCCTTCTCATTGTCTATGACACGCTTTGGCCCAGAGCCATCCTCCACCTCACCAGAGCCTCCTGGGGAACTGTCCTCGATGATAACCTTATCTTTAGAGACCAGTATCAGCTTATTTACCTGACTTGTGCTGGACGAGCGTATACTGCCAGAGAGAAAGAAAATAAGCCATTTGTCAACTGACCGTTTGCAAAATCTGAGAAACTCCCTGCCTCCCTTAGTTAATGCTGCTACATCCTTCAATCTTTCAGTTCACTGGCTGAACAATTAATCGTTTTCATATCAAAAGCGTAATCTTAAACAATTTATATAATAATCGTAGTATTATATAATATTTATTGTCTCTTTTTTGAACCACTATAAAGCACTTTGAGCTGCATTATATGTATTAAAGATCCTGTACAAATAAAGTTCATTATTATTTTAATTACATCCTACATTATTCAATGATACCTTAACAACTTATAAGAGGGGAAATTTAACCTAATTGAGCTTCTGAACGGTCAGTCTAGCACACAACATTCACATTCAAGCCCAAAAAATGAACCTGCTGGTCTTCTTAACAAAACAAAAAACAGGTCTGGAAATTAATTTATAGGAAATATTTACATTTAAGTCACAAACACAGATATCATTAGATAAATTTCCCAAATCATTCAGCCCTTATTCAGGCAACAGTTAAGAGTCAGTTTTTTTCCCCCCAAAGGAATTAATTGTGAGGCTATTCAGCCTAAATGTTGTGTGCCCATCTTCTGTCAGCATGATACAACTAC
>JAILXH010143516.1:0-14088 GCA_023558415.1 Piaractus mesopotamicus
AGCTACCAAACACAAATACTACCACAGTTACAGGACTCCATTGTAACTATAGCTTTAGTTATAACTACAGTTTACACATTTTCAAAAATCTGCAAATAACATTTAACAAATTTTGAGATTTGATAATTAGTGCAGTCACTGAAGCAACTGATAGCTGTTGATTTTTTTTTAAACCACAATGTCTTAATATTAAAATTACGTTTAATACAGTTTAAAGCATTTAAGAGACATACTCTTTTAAAATCTGAAGAACAAAGCCATACATAAAAAATCTGAACATAGAAAACCTCTTAAAAAATCTGAAGACAAAAACACTGAAATTTATTACCTTGGTTTATAACCTCAGTGTTATCACATGCTTAACTCTTGTGCTTTAAAATTTTACATCCAGTGGAGCAATAACACACCTCCCTTTTGGCTTATTATTTGCTAATGTAATGAGTCAGACATGAAGGGACATCAAAAGAATAGAGAGTTATGAAGCAAAGTCAAAACTGGAAAATTCAGAACAATAACCAAGCCAAAAGAGAGAATAAAAAACACATAACAGGTCAAAACACAGGTAATCAGAATACAAGGATAAACGCTCAGTATGCTCAAGAAATATGGGGCAATATTTCACAATAAATACTATGAAACAAAAAAGTACATATAGGGCTACACACATGTAAGACATTAGTATAAGAGGATCTGAATTTCAGACTGTAAAGGGGTTCTGGGGGTTGTAGTTCAGGAGCTGACTGATATGAGGAAAGTCAGAGACTTCAGAGCTGGAGGCAGGTGTGACAGGTAAAGTATAAATAAAGTAACTCCAATTTAATGTGAAATGCAGCATTTTACAGAAGCTTGCCAAGTCAGGAGTGTTCACAGTGAGATGAAGGGGGTTTAATGTTGAGCTGGGCAATTAACATCACAATATTTGCAAGAAGCAATCGGTTTTCCCATTTTACTACTTTTTCTAATATGTTATTGTCTCAGTTTCAAATTGATTTATCACCATTCTTTGTGAAACTGCTCTTATTGTGTGAACATGATCCGACCATAATCTCTGTAATGTGGGTTGGTGAAAGAAGATTTTTTTTATTTGGTCTTTCTTATGTTTAACACGGGAAAAAGCCTATCAAATTACAGTTGTGCATGTTGTTAACAAGCTTTTAATTTTAAGTAGCTGCAGTTTAGCCCACTTATGCAGGTCACTCTTCCACAAAGCAACTCTCCCAGTGTACTACAAAGAAATTCATGCTGTCTTTGAACACTGTAAATAATCCTGCACAGGTGGACCACTTTTAAATTTAAAACAATTTTGTTTTAATTGATGGTTGTACTTACCTTGTGTAAAAGAAGTCTACAAGTCTTCACGTACCAAATTGATTCTCAGTTATTATGTCATTTGTGAAAGAGCTGTCTGGTTGCATAATTATTTTTTTCTAAAACGGACATTCAAACAAAGGTGGTTCTGTTTCCTTAAAATAGGTCAAACTTTTTAAATCGCATATAGTAGATTTAGATAGATATATGCCTAATCTAAAAATAAACTGCATACCCAATGCTGTATAAGCTTAATCTGAGTCTGGGAAATGGGCTCTCAATTTTCAAAGGCTCTGCATTTCCAAAAAAAAAAAAAAAAAAAAATTCTGCTTAGATTTTTAAAGGATATTCCTACGTTTCACATGGATATATGAAATATGAATATCATATGACAGAGTTTTGGTTTGAAATGAATATAATACAAAAATGCATAACAATAGAATTTGTACTTCATATTTATAGTGTGTGGGCAGTGTAATGGGCTTTTTTTTTCTGTGTGTTCATTGTCTGGGTGGGAGCTAACCAAATTAGCTCCAGCTCTTTCTTAATGAAGCTAGCTTTCACTGATCATATATGTTCGGGGTAAGGAGACAATTACAGTGCTGTGAAAAAGAGTTTTTAAATGATGATTTCATTTATTGAAGGAAAAATGCTGTAAAAAAAAAATAAAAAAAAATTACTGCCCCCTTAACTACTAAATCAACCTGTTAACCAAATTCAGTTCACTATTGGGTTCAATTTCACCAGCCACACCCAGATAAGATTACTGCAAGACCTGTTGAATTTAATCATCACTTAAATAGAACCTGTCTGCCAGTGTGAAGCAGACTAGAAGATCTCAAAAAGCAGCACATGATGCCATGTTCTGAAGAGATTTAAATACAGAGGCAAAACAACATCATTGAACTCTACCAGTCTGGAAAAGCTTGCAAAGCCATTGCTAACCTAGCCCGACATTTCAGTGTTTATTCATTGTTGAATCAACGTCATGGATCAAGGGTGAATCACTGTTGAATTAGGTTTCGATTTTGAAAGGTGAATCAACTTTGATATTGCGACATTGAAACAACGTCGCGATATCAACATTTGATAAGCTATAGATCACGTTCTCTTTTCAACATTGTACACTATTAAAAAGTATGGTTCTTTACGGGTTTATTAAAGACTGGTTTTATATACAACCACGAACACTCACAGCCATTTGCATGCTGAACAGGCTCTTCAGACTGAAGCAGAATGTGTCTGATATGGTTGATATAGCACCAAAAAGAGTTCTGTCATGATGTCAAGCTTGTAACAATAGAAGAACCCTTTTTGGTGCTATATAAAACCCTTTTCGAAATGGTTCTATATACAACCTTAAACACATTCCCCATCAATATGAATAACCATATCACCATGCAAAAAAAAAACAACAAAAAAAAAAACATGCAAATGTTTTTTTGAGTGTACACAATTGGGAATTCAATTATGTTATACCCTAATTTGCAACGGGATCAACATATAACCATACTGACTGAATTGGTGATTTACATTTTTCATGCTTTCAATGCAATATTCTTCAAGTTTAACTTTACTTGCAATATTTTCACTACACCATACACAAAACACCTACAACTCAGCTTGAAACATCAAACTGAATTCCCTGGAAAAAACATATTATGGTACTTTCCTGAATAAAAGAGGGAAAACAGGTTACAACATTAATCACTAAATGAAAAATGAACAGTCCACTTTTTAGAATATATAGATATATTTTTAATCAGAGAAATAGGGACAGCAAAACATGAAACTGTAACAAACAAAAATACGACATGTAGTCATGCAAAATATGCAAAAAAGTGGGAAAACATAAAACAGCTAAATTTTCATTTCTTGCAGCCACCACCACTCAGTCTCTCCAGTGCATACTTCAGGTATTTTGCCATGGTCTCCATTACATTTGTGTGCATGGTTTTATATGTGCTGATGCCTAAAAATGTCTAAAAAAGAAAAACAATGTCTAAAAAACAAAAACAAACCATAGGTGCAATCATCATCACAAATGCTGTACATTTTAGCCCATATATGACAAATCCTGTGTACAATGTTGCAAACCATTTTCCATAATTGTACAGTTTAAGGATCACATTTTGCTTAATAAGAAATGCAAAATGCACAGGTCCCTTGATTTGCGAAGCTAGAAAACCACTTTGTTGTTGCTATGTTACCACAATCCACTCAAGTATGTCAGTAGCATTGTCAAACGTTTTCACACATTGAACTCTTGTTGGCTCAAAACTTAGACGGGCAGAGGACACGTTTTCTCTCTTGGCGAGTGTGCGACAAGTCCAAAAGTAATAACAGACTCACAACCAGGTGACTTAGGCTGATTTTTCCATAATGCAGTTAAATACGGATTATTTTACTCAGGAATAGCAATGAAAGGCACAGACTAAATTCCTAACTGGACTCAATATCCCTTAAATCTGAAGAATTAGTATGTAACCTCGTTGTACTAATGGACTCTGATCTTAGTTTTTGCAGTTATGTCAAAGCAGTTACTGAATCAGCTTTTAAGAACATCAAGATCAGAGATTTTCTGACTAAAGCAGACCTGGAGAAACTCATTTATGCCTTTTTTGGGGTGGATTGATTACTGTAATGGTCTGCTAACCGGACTCCCAAAAAAGACACTTGAACAGCTTCAGATAATTCTTAAATCCTTACACTACCAGTAAGTTACAGAATACAGTTTAAGGTACTATTACTGGTCTATAAATCGCTTAATGGTGCAGGAATAGCATATTTATCTGATCTGATAAGCGCCAAGTCACTAGCATAGACATCAGTTAACACTTTTTAAACTTACCATAGATTATCTTGCAAAGCAGAGACTGAGAAAATGGCAACTTCCCACATTTCCCCTTTAAACTCATCTTGGCCTTCATGACAATTGAGAGAGTTGTGAAAAACACAAATATATTTTGTGTTGACATGAAATCACTCACGGAATTGGGTTTTGCATTGCCACAAAATATGGCTACAATAAATGGCTGAAGCCTTCCCACACTGCAAAGAATTGGCCAAATCTGGACAACGGCAATTCATCTACATTGACATTTAAGACTATATCGTTTTCTCTGGAGAACTTGTGTGAATACTGCAAACATATTTTCAAAATTCCACACTCAAGACCCAAATACAGATATTGACCAGCACATAATCCCTGTGCTTCTACTTGGCGAGGAGTTCCTAACAGAGTTCTTGCATCTTTAGGCAGCCGATGTCCATGTTTTCTCAACACAGAGAGGTGTTCGTCAACAGCTGTGCATGTAGCTTTATTCTGAACAGGCCACTTAGCCAAATCACTCCTTAAATGGCTTGACTCATCCAAGGAGGTGCCTGTTTCTGTACCATCACTTTCACTGTAGCTGTCATACTGCTGGTCACACGCAAAATCATTCTCAAAGTCTGTAGCACACCCTGCACCATCCAAATCTTCCCTCGGTATGCAGTTGCTAGTTGCACTCAGGCCAGCCCCAACAGTAAAAGAAGGCAGATCCTTCTCTGAGTCACTGCTCGACATTGCCATGGCATGCAATTCAGCATTTTGCCTCCATTTTTTAAGGTAGGCCATTTACACAAGAAGGGAAAAAAGTAAGAGTATGCATATGTAATGATCAGAAAGGTGATGTATCTGTACTGGACAAGACAGTATCCCAAAAAACCTCCTTCTGTTTTCAGTCAAGCAACCATCATTCTGTATGTTACAGTCACCTCCCTTCATGCTGCCTTCACAGGACACAAAACAAGTAAGCAGGCTGTTGTTGATGTGGGGGGCGAGCTGTAATGGGCTTTAGTAAGACAACTCAAAGTGTGTTTACTCTCTAGTTTGTTGCTGTTCTTTTCTATATATTCATAAATTTAGATGTTTGAAGTGGTCTTATGATCAAAACATAATCAGATGTTAATAAAATCATAATAATAATCATATTTACAAGACAAAGACAATATGTTGGTTTCAGGTTAAAATTTCAACGTTTATAAGAATTTTGTTAACCTTTTCACGTTGAAGGTCGGTCATGTGCCAGCTGGGAAGGCTCTGGGACTCAAACCACAGTGAGAGCCATTATCCACAAATGAAGAAAACTTGAAACAGTGGTGAACCTTTCCAGGAGTGGCTGGCCTACTAAAATTTAATCAGAAGGGCATTGACGACTCATACAGGAGGTCACAAAAGAACCCAGATGAACATCTAAAGAGCTGCAGGTCTCACTTGCCTCAGTTAAGGTCAATGTACATGATTCTACAATAAAAAAGACACTGAGTGAAAATGGCATCGATGGAAGAGTTGCAACGTAGACGTCTGTGCGTGACTGTTTTTTTTGGTCCCTTTCCTGTGAGATTTCATTCCACTCCCGCAGAAAATCTGAATCATTTCATCCCCTCCCGTCCGCAACCGAAACTATTTGTCCTGCTCCTGCACACATCCAGTATCTGACACAGTCCAATCACAAACACATTATCCTCTGCTGAAATAACACGGCAGTCATGGTCATCAGGCTCACTGTGAAGTAACTTCACCAAACGCCATTTAATTCCCTGTAAACACAAAGCAGGAATTAAACCACAGATATTTTTATTTTTGGTGTTTTGCTGGGCAGCTGTGGCCACTGGACTGAAGGGTCTCTAATGCCAGATATACACAGGCTGCCTCTGCGTGCCGTGAGTGAAGCGATAAATGGTCACATAAGTCACTCTGTTTAATAGAAATACCATTTATAAATGTGCACGGTATATCTGTTTATCCTAGACAGCATTCTGACTTGTGATTAGGCAAAAGTTTCGAGCCCGGTAGACCAACCGGCAAATCTGTCTGCAGCACAGTATTTTGTCATGAATTACTTAAAAATCGCCTTTTTATGTTTAATACAGCCTTCTGTTTAATTTAATGATTTTCATATTTCAGTGTATTTAGCTGCGTGATGAGCGCGGAAAAAATCTGCCCCAGGTCTGTTCTCTGAACACTATGTCGCTTCAGTGCAGAATCTGGGACTCTGCTGCTTCGCATGCACAGCCTGTGTGAAAGTGCTGACCAGTTAACATGGGCGCTAAAATGAAAAGCAAGACTTTCCATGTTGCTCGCGCCACGCAGACGCAATATACTGTATGTGAACCAGGCCTATGAGAATTTGTGTGTTGTTCACATGATCGGTTGCTCGAGAATGATTTTATTAATTGTAACTGTTTTATTGTTATATTTTTTTATATATGATTTAGTGATTGTTCTACTTTGTTTAGCTATTCATTAGTTTGTGGGATTTCTTTATATGCGCGCTTCCGCCCACTCCTGCCTGAAAGGGTCTGATTTCCGCCCGCTCCCACAGCAACACTGAAAGATATTGTGTCGGGTCCCGCGGGAGTGCAAACTTCTATTTCAAAGCAAAATGTTACTCCTGACCGAAAAAACAAAGGCTGGTCTTGTGTTTGCCAAAAAACATTTAGATGACCCCCAAGATTTTTGTGATATTTTGTGGACTTATGAGTCAAAAGTGGGAACTTTTTGGAAGAGATGGGTCCCGTTGCATCTGGCATAAAGCTGACACCATAAGAATATCATACCAGCAGTCAAACATGGTGGTGGTAGTGTGATGGTCATGGGCTGCTTTGCTTCTGCAGGACCTGGACTACCTGTCATAACTGATGGAAACCATTCCTGTCTCCCCATCCCGATACCAATAAACCAGCCCTGTATCCCGATCCCCATACCTCTGCCAATGAACCAGCCATCTCCCAATCACTAGCCCCCTACCAATGAACCAGCCTTGTCTCCCCAGCCCCATATCTCTACCAAAGAATATTATGAAAAAAGAGAAAAATTATTAAATCTTTTTGAATGATAAGAATTGAAACAATATGAATATTTTTTCCACAGTTTATTTTCAAATACAGCTAAATGTTTTACCAACAGTTGCCATTGCATTGGCGTGGTGGTGGTAGGGCCCAATGTTTTTATGAGGCCCAAAAACCCTGGCAGCATCCCTGCTGGCAGCCAAAGTTACTAAATCAGTTCATGTATGCTCCATCTGATTGACTCAAGAGTCAAACTTACACTTAAGTACGCTCTTCTTATCGGGCAGAAAAACAAAAATGGCCTTTATGAGGCTGAAGTATTCAGCCCACTGGATTGGCTCAATATGGACCAAAAGGATCGAGTCAATAAAGTTAATTCAGTAACTACATAAAGGCATTTTGAAGCGCAAGTTTGTATTTATTTGTATGTGCTTAATAGGTCTTGGCTATGTATATAGAACTTCAATAAGTACCAAAATAGATTTTTAGAATACATTTTTCAATGTATTTTTAATAGAATTTGCATCTATTTTTTAATCTCTATTATATAGGATCTGTAGGTGGTTTTCAATTTAGTTTTTTCAATTGTTTTAATGACAATTTCATAGTTATTTTATTAGGTTGTGTTTTACAGTCTTTTTTCTACCTCTGTTTTCTTTTTTCAGCCTTACAACATCCCGTTCAGACCAAAACTACAAAGCAAAAAGAAAAGCAACCTAATCCAGAAGGTATATTAACTTACAGGTGAACATTTTAATTTAGATCTTGTTGGTGTTCTTCATGTTGTTCATGCTGGTGTAGGGAGTTTTTTGTCTTTTTCCCTCCTGGGTGCTCAGCTGGATTTTTGGAGTAGGGAGCATTTTCATCATCACTTGAAGATCTGGGTGAGAATGGATCATATCTATCTTTTCTCTTTCTTTTCATTCCAGGTTCTTCCACAGACTGGGGTTCAATCCCAGCCTGGGTAAGAACCCTACACTATACCAACAAGAGTCCTTGGGCAAGACACCTAACACTGCCGTTGCCTACCTGTGTAAAATAATCAAAATTGTAAGTATGCCGTAAATGTAGTCAGAAACCAAGTATGCAGGAGTTCCCCATTATGTGAAAATGTCCTTGATTAAAATTTGGGCAATTTGAGGTGCCCTTGCCATTCTTAAAGGGAATATTTCGATCCATTTAATGCAGTAGTCAATGATTACCAACAAATACTTATTCTGTTTAGGGCTCTTTGGGAAAGGACCCATGATGTCAACACCAAGCATGTAACCGGGCTCTAGCACAGGAGTAGACTGAAGATGACCAGGTAATTTTGTCACTCTGGGCTTGTACTTTTGACAAGTAAGGCACTCTTTACAGTGGTTCCAGACATCTTTGAGTATGGTGGGCCAATACGCTATTTCAAGAAGTCTTAACAGTGTCTTAAGTCTCCCTAAATGTCCACGTAATGGATTGTCATGTGCATATTCATGCCTTCCTCAGTTTGCTGGGAATAACTAGTTGTAGGGTATGACCTCCGTTCTTCCTAGGTACATACCGAAACAGGTACCCATTTTGCACAGAATAGTGGATACGATTTTTGTCCACAGCTTGAGATTCTACTTCCTTCATTAACTCCTTTATTTCAAGAACATTTTGTTGAGCGTCAGTAATATCGGTCCAATCCACAGGTAGATCACCTGTTACAGGGATTCGCTTGCACAGAGCAGTTTGGCCAACACTGTTCTCTTCACAATAGCTGCGTGACAAAGCATCAGGGGCTATGTGACCCTGGCCTTTTCTATAGATGACCTTAAAATCAAAACTCTGCAATTGAATAGCCCACTTTGTGAGTCTAGAAGTTGGATTCAGGTGGTTAAAGACCCAAGTCAAGGCAGAATGATCTGTGACTACTTCAAAGTGTGTGCCATGTACATCCTTACATGGTGCTAATTCCTAATTTAGCCCAGCCCAGCCCACCCGGTTTCCCTCTCAGCGCCACCTGCAAACCCGTATATCACCGCAGTGCCCCTCCAATTTCAGTATCGCTCTGCCACAACAGTGTTTTTGTCGGTTTTATGAGGAAAAACAGCGAACCACGTACTGCTGGGCAACAGGAGTTACACTGAACGTAGTTAAACATGGAAACTTTCACAATAAAACCTAGCACAAGGTTAAAACATAATGTTGGGTTTATTCGCAGAAGAAACAAACAGGCTACTGCTAACTCAGGAAAGCCACGCAGAAGACGATTAGAGCGTTAGGAATAAAACATGATGGTTTTGTTTCCTAATGGGAATTGACTTGATGGTTATCTTTAGAGACCATTAGGAAATGTTCCTGCAATCAGTCCCAAAACACCTGATTAAACCTGACTGTGATATCAAGCCATCAGGAAAACACAGAATATCATTAGCGACTACTGAAAACTACCCAACAGCTACTTTTAATTTTTTTCTATGACTTTTTTGAACAGGGTCATACATTGAATGTAATTCCAGCTGTGTTATGGATGAAAAATGGAGTAAGTGATGATGTCGCTAAGCAGAAGCAGCCAAAAGTTAACGTGCTGTTGGACGGTTTCTGCCATTGTGGCAGAGAGTCCATGTGCATGTGACGTCACGGGGGCTGAGAGTACATCTGTCTGAGAGCGCAGGTCTGCAGCCAGACTCTATTGGCATTTTTCAAAGATGAGCCAGGGGTGGAGTTACTCTTTAAGTGTGTGGAACACAAACACTGGTAGTTCTGTCTGCATCCAGCAGATGGGGCACAATGACTGTACGTGTTCACCAAAATCCATCTAAATACAAGAGAACTAATTTGGAAATAATGGAGCTTTACACTTGACAAGAAGCCAAACAACATTCAGATAAAAAGGCTTTTAAAATTACTTTTGCTCTAAATAACACCTTAGAACCACTTCTGATCCCCTGAACAACTTTTGACTGAATGGTTCTTTAAATAAACATTTTTGGTAAACTAGCGTGAAAGATTTAGAAAAATACTTAGCATGATGTAAAAGCAAATAAAAATCAGGGAAACGGGGAAAAATGCCCCCCCTTAAGGACACTTACTGTCTATTTACTGCAAAGCTAAATCATATCTGTGTTCTAGTTAATCATATACAGGATGATGATGAATAACCCTGCTCAGAGTTAGATTAAATAACCTGGAACAGCAGACAGTTCTGTTTTTATAGCATAAAAAAGAAAATCTTTAAAAGGTAAGACTAAAGTAAATAGATATTAAAAGTAAACAGTTATTATGTATATGTTTTATCCACATGACAGAACAAATCAGGTGTGGTTGCCAGCAGGCATCTGTAATGCTAGAGTCAGTGAAACTCCAGGGAGCAACTCTGTGTCTTTTATCTGTGAAAATTTAACTGAATAATGTTTTTAGGGCAATATGCTAAAGAGTCTGCTAAAGAGGTGACATCTTACTGTAAAGATCTAACATCATTTTCACTTCATAACCTTTTCATAAACTCTCAAAACTAAATGTATCTCTCTATACTTCCCCATAATAATTTATATTTAACAACATTTCTTGCACATCTTAATATAAATGCATAGGTCACTATTTTCCAGTGATAAAAAATAGATCGACTGACTACCAAAAGTTTCCAGGGGAATAAATCTGAGGAAATTCTGTGATCCAGATGAAATTTCAGAAATAATTGGACCATGGATATTCACAATGTGTCAAGATTACATTTGGCTTCATCATTTGATCAGGAGAGAGGGGTATATTATCCTGGGGGGCTTCTTCCCAAAGTTACCTTATTTTACCAGTTAAGCATTTTCATAGAACCAGGCCGAGAACCATTTAGGAACCTTTATTGAGTATACACTAAACTGATGTTTTACATGTTTTCTCATGTCTTATGATTATTGGAATTAGTACTTAACTGTTACAAGTAATGGCACTGTTGCCTGACCGAATACAGCTTGTACTGCTTTGGCAGTAGAGCATGGAAAATAGTGCATGCTGATAAATCCCATTTCAGTAGCCATAAAATGCCATTTCTGCTTGTTTTCTTAAGTCTATCAGTTCAGCTATTCAAATTTTTCCTCAATAACATTGAAGGAATATATTTTGATAGAAATGTGCATGATTTACTTAACCTAAAGCATCATTATAGGTTAACATTTATAAAAGTGTTTAAATGTTGTGTATTTATTGTGTCAGTTGTAAAGCATTGATTGATGTTAAGAAAACTACAGTTTATGTAACAGAGACAACAATGTTGAACAAGTTTAAAGGTCAATCGCCAAATTGTCAAAACGGTTCACTGGTGAGATGCTCGGTTTATCAAGTTAAAACTGCTAAAAACCACCATTAAAGCTTTTCTCAGGGGAAATACGCCAAAATTTCCCATGTTTTACAGAGTTTAGGTCCCAAGCAATTAATAAATCTAGAAAATAAAACACATACATATGAAGAAAGTCTTGCAACACTTCACAACAACATTAGAGTGTTTCATTGGCTTATCCAACTATTGAGAGTATATGTAGCCAAATAAATAAACACGTACAAATTATTGTTCTGTCAAGGGCATTTATTTATGCTAGCAGTATTTTCTGAGCTTTTTTCAAATTCAAATGCTAATTAAATTGTGTATTTATAATTGTATTTCCAATGTAAGGGTGGATTAAGACATAGTTCTAATTAAATTGAAAAATTAGTATATGAATTAGCATTTCTGCATATAATAACTGGAAAAAGTTCATTTGGAAAGGCAAAGTGCTTTCATCATTTTATTAATTGTGTGACTCCGAAATATTTACAATTTACAATTGCATTTTAATTGCATTTGATGGTTAACGAGGCTCTCCTGTCAATCAAACGCTATGGGTGGGACATTAGGAGGGACTGTTTAGTGTGGGGCATATTTTAAGAGAAAATGAGGAATAAGTCTCAACTTTGGTGCTACTGGAGCTTTAGTGAGCACTGCTAGTGAGAAAGTTTATTTATAAAGCGCTTTTTACAACAGGTAAAAATCCGGGTCCGAGCCCCCAAAAGCAAGCCAATCGCGACAGTGGCAAGGAAAAACTCCCTAAGACCAACAGGAAGAAACCTTGGGAGGAACCAAGACTCAAAAGGGGAACCCATCCTCCTCTGGTCAACACCAGATAGCAAACAGCATTAGAATAAAATATTAAAATTTAGAAATGGGGAAAAACAGGTGAAGCGAAGGCTATAATTATATACTTTGAGTCTGTGCAGCAGCAGCAACTGATGAAAAACACTCAACTTTGGCGCTACTGGAGCTTTAGCAGTCGCTGCTAGTGACGTTGTAACACTCGCAAACCAGGCCGAGGAGAATTCTGTCCAAAATGATAGCCTGTTGTTTCTTGTTATTCTTGACCAATTAGGAGAGCCTGTGTCTGTTACAAGCACCAATGTTAGTGACCTTATGACTGGCTTCAGGCAGAGGCTCACAGGATTGTCAGAGGAGCTGGACGGCCAGTGATGGGTATTCTTATTAAGGTGCAGGGCTACTGGGGGTTAGCGCAGTGTTTACCAGTGTTCCTTTGACAGTCCTGCGAGCCTCTGGTCTCCATGTCACTTACATTGGTGCTTGAGTAGCCAGGGTTAGGGTGAATATGAATGTCTTTAATAATGCACTCTCGAATGGGAAATGCAGTTATCAATACACAATTGAATTAGCATTCTCAAATTTGCATGAAAAAGTCCACAATATACTGTCATACACACGTGCAGAGGAGTGTTTAAGATGGTCGGGTCATGCAACTGAGGGAGTTTGGCAGAGCTTTGCTGATGGCAGAGAAGATTCTGGACAGACGCTTGCGCGCTTTCTTGAAGGGGGTCACCAAATCCTTTGATTCTCTCTGCAGAGCTGCAAAAGATGAAAAAGATCAATCAGAACCAAAAACTGATCAAACTGATTTACTGGCTTGAATATTTTTCTTTGTTCTTTTTATTACACTCTACACTGCACTGCATTAAGACATTAAAGAAGTGATATTACGAGTCAAACTTGTACAAAAAGCCTATAAAACACTGTCATGACTGTGTCCACTTTGAAAGAATAACCTGCCCTCTGTGTGTTTTGTTTCATGTACTTACACTCTTGAAGATTTCCGGAGGAGGAGTTCGGTGGACGGTAAGCAGACAGCAGGCCAGCAGGACACACTGTCTTTAATTTCTTGAAGAACAAATATTTAATAAAGAAAAGATCAGCATTTAAGAAAAAATCAGCATTGACAAAAACAACATAGTCTTACAATTTAAAATAATCACTGATAATGTAATAAATCATGCGAATAGGATTCATGCGACATAATTCAGTTATTATTATCTAAAGGTTTTTACTTACCCTAAAGCCAAATCTGAACACAGGAGCCTTTTTACAGACATTAATGCAGAATCCATGACTTCTCTTCTTCAGAACCACAGGGTCTGGATTCAAGACAGAGTTGTCACTTAATGGGCTGGAGCTGGAACAGGAAGACAAACCCTCCTGGCTGGAGATGATAAAATTCTCTAGCGTCTCTCTTACAACATCACTGGCAATCCGTCTTAAGTATGACGGTGATGCAAAGTCCATTCCAGAAATGTCATGAATTCTCTCCAAGTCCATTTGTTCAGGCGTCAGTGAATCGTCCTTGTTGCCAGAGACTGCACCAGTTGAATGCAGTGATTTCACCACTAGATCTGCAAGAGCCTTCGTGAAAGTGGCTTACTGCATTGGTGGAAACACACTGAAACCCAGTTGACTTGTCTGAGTTTCTGCTCTGGCCTTCAAAACCTACACTGGTGACTTGAAGGTCTTGGTCAGGAGAAATAAGATTTGGAAGTGCTGGATTGTGACTCAGAAAGGGCAGGAGCAAACTCTTCACAGACTCCTCAACAAAAGGGTAGAGCAGAGCTAAAGGGACCTGGATAGGGTCCCTCAGCAGATTCCTCACCCATGATGTCTCTATAGCAGAATCTGAGGTG
>JAILXH010143542.1:0-11701 GCA_023558415.1 Piaractus mesopotamicus
ATTTAAGAACATTTTTAATAATATTGAACATTTAAAGAGCTTTCCTCTGAAACAAATGTCAGTTTTGAACTTTTCAAATATTCAAATTCCTAAGAAAAATCTAAATTGTACCTTTAACACTTAGGCCTTAAAATTTCAATCCGCAGGCATTTCTATGTGGAAGTAGAGGTACAAAGCAGATACTCTTTATTTAAACAGGTGCAGGGAAGCACTCACATAAAGCTAAAGAGTGAAGTCTTCAAATACAGCTGAAGACAAAGGCAGTGTAACGGTGTAATCAGCAGGATAATGTGACATTCACCAATTGGCTAGTCAACTCCATTCCCTTTTCTCTTTCGCTTTATTATCTATTCTACCTAGGCTTGTTTGCTCAACTTGTGTAGTGTATGTGGCATATGATTATAATGTAATATCTCTACTTTTTAAATGCGCTTATTATGTCAATCTAAGAAGATCCTTCAGATGGTACAATTCATACTTCAGAACAGAAAACTCACATTCATTTATGCACTGCTGTACTATAAGCAGTGGTCCACGATTTACCACAAATAAAGTAAACAGAACTATTTAATCAAATAATTCTATCATCTTTTATCATCTCTAATAAACGACTACTACTGATATTCTTTAACAATGGTCATTGTGTTTCATTTTAATTCTCATTCTCGCTTTGGTAGTCTTCTATCTGTAGTCACTGGTTATTATCGGTTAACCTTAATACTTCCGTCATTGGTTATGATCATTGGTTAATCTGAATTCTTCTGTCACTGGTTAAACTACAATATTTCACTGACTTTGCAACCAAACCGGAGGTCTGTACAACCAATAGACTTCAAGATGATGACAATAAAATGTGATAGGGTTACATTTTCTGGCTATTTTGATGTTCCCAGATTGGCGATGTTGATTTATTAGAAAACACTGTGTGAAACATGTTTAAAGTATGCTCACATGTGCAAAGTTACAAGGTTCTTCCATGTTTGTCATCATGTTCTTAACAAGATATGAGCCACTTTTCTGGCCTACTCAACTGATTCAATCAACATGAAACGGGACATACACAAAAATTAATATAAAGTACTACATACATTCATATAGATGCAATGATTTTTGTGTCAGCAACCCAGTATATCCAAGATACAGTTCTAACTCAAGGTTAGATGATCAATCTCTTCAAAAATGGGCAGGAAAGATGACCTTCTTATTGATATGGTCCACCTGGCGAAAGAAAAAAAAAATCTTTACTTTCACCTCCTTGCAGCATGGCTTCTTCTACTAAACAAGAATCCATTCTCCTGTAGCTGATTTTAACTGAACAGCCAAACCCTGAACAGATGTTTGTCTTCTTCTTGAAAGTAAATTTTGAAAAATTACACTATGGTTGTTAGCTTAACATCAGTCAGTCTTAGTGTTTTTGGCTTATTGTGCTATAAGCGTGAATTAAAATAAGTGATGTTGCATGTGAGTGAAACAAAAAAGACAACTGTGAAATGATTAATACAGACACATTTCTCATTGATGAATAGATTCAGACATTCAGTCTTTCCACTGCACCAAGAAAATGAGATAATTCTACATATCACGTGTACACTATTTTAATTTGATCATAAGCAAATTAAATGTTAAATGAAATGAGTTAAATGACTTACTTCAATTATGCCAAAGGTGTTCATGAAGACATCTCCACTGATATTAAGTACAGACACTTTCCTCAGTGGTAAGCGGTGACTGAAAGCACAAAACCTGTGCCCATTCACAATTACCTGAGGAAATTAAAGCAAACCTTTTGTTTCTCCTTTTACTTAATTTATTTAAGTTGCTGATCCACTCATTTCAGTTCTTGACATACTGTACCTCATAGCCTTCTGGATTAATTGCCATGCATATATCAAAGGCTCCTCCCTTGCTAAAAGGACCCTCTGGGGTTTCTTCTGGATTCTCCCACCGCCTGTTTCTGAAGCTGTCACAGACCACAGAGCATTCCTCACAAAAGTGGGGGTTAAAGTGGAATGCAACATCATCACCATCCATTGGCCCAGTCTTCAGATTTATTTCAAATCTGTAAATAGCACAAAAAAAGGAAATCTTAAATGAAGAAACTGAAAGAAAATCTTGTTTTGGTATTTCTGTCAATGGTTGTGCCAGAGTGTAAAATCATATTTAAGTAATTACATTTCATATTTACTTTTTAATGTGTTGCAGTGAAGATTACTATAATGTGTACTGAGGTCAGTACTATGAGATCATACCCTTTGGCATCTGAAGGAACAACACCTTGGAAGAACAAAATCAGTCCAGCTCTCAACCCTCCGGTGATTGGGTTCACATAAGGTTTACTCTGTGGTGATCGTAAGCATTGCAGGTGTAAGGAAGGACCAAATATTTATAAAAGTAACATGTATTATTATCATTCATGTAGGGTTGGACAGTATGACACGAATATAGTATACCATGGTATTTAAAAAAATTTATGGTATTTCAAAATTATGACGTGTGAAATTTCTATGTCACCTCTTAATGGCCATAAACACATTACTTTCATTTATATTTTACAGGGGCTAACTGGTTGGTGGTGTGGGAGCTCACTGATAGGTGGTGCTTACAGAAAGCGAGGGAATGTAAGAGTCAGGATAAAACTAAAGTAAAATAAATATCAAATGTAAATAAACATAAAAGAAAAAGTGCTTCTGAATGTTTTTCAGAAAGATTTAAGAAATGACTGAATTCCAATTTGAAAAGGATACATTTTAGTTTCTCATTCGACCATCTGCATTTATGTGTTTCATTCAGTCCCATTGCCACAAGTGTATAAAATCAAGCCCGTAGCCATGCAGTCTGCCTTCACAAACATTTCTGAAAGAATGGGTCGATCTGAAGATCTTACTGAATTTGAATGTGTGGCATGGGGTTTCATGGCCAAGCAGCTGCATGCATCACCAAGCACAATGCCAAGCGTTGATCGGAATGGTGTAAAGCATGCCGCCACTGGACTCTAGGGCAGTGGAAATGTTTTCTGTGAATTGATGAATCACACTTCTCTATGTGGCAGTCTGATGGACGAGTCTGGGTTTGGCAAACGCTAACTGCCTGACTGCATTATGCCAACTGTAAAGTTTGGCGGAGGAGGGATAATGCTGGGGGGTTGTTTTTCAGGGGTTGGCCTAGACCCCTTAGTTCCAGTGAAGGGAAATCTTAATGCTTCAGCAGACCAAGAACATTTTGGACACTATATGTTCCCAGCTCTGTGGGAACAGTCTGGCGAAGATCCTTTTCTGTTCCAGCATGACTGAGCACCAGTGCACAAAGCAAGAACCATAAAGGCATGGCTGGGTGAGTTTGGTGTGGAAGAACCTGACCTCAACCCCATCAAACACCTTTAGGATCAAACAAAACAGAGATTGTGAGCCAGACCCTCTCGTCGAACATGAGTCTCTGACCTCACTAATGCTCTTCTGGATGAATGGGCAAAAATTTCCACAGACACACTTTAAAATCTTGTAGAAAGCCCAGAAAAATGGACCAACTCCATATTAATACATATGGATTTAGAATGGGATGTCATAAAATGTGACACAGTGATAAAGTGATACAGTGTTTGTGAAAAAAACGTGATATTATGGCGAAATAACAGCGCGGCTAGAACGCCTCTCAACCAATCAGCTTGCGTGGCCGGAACTAACTGTTGTATAATTTCTGATATTTTCCACATCTACAAGTAATGGATTGTTTTAACTACTTCGTTTATAAAGGTCCGACCATCTATGAGGAATACTGATGTAGGAATTTGTAAGTGGATATTTCAGCTAAGTTTTCTTTGGTTGCCAACATGCGCAGACTCCACCATCAGGTGGCGTGAGCTGAGAGACAGTTTGATGACGACAGAGCTTAATCCTCTTTGGCTAGTCCACCGACAACCATGTGGACACAAGCGGTGTTAAATAGAGCACAAAATGTGTGTTATTTTTTACACGTAAAGCTTGAATTTATATTCTGGAAGAAACGTTAACTTTAAAGTGTGAACACTGTGAGCTGATTATAAAAAAGTCATTAATCACGCTTGGCATCAGTTAACCACCTCACAAACAGCTTGCTGTTCCAGTAGCTGAGATCTGTTTATCTAAAAGATTGACCGTCTTTCTCTGTGTAAATTTTAAGTCATCTACTATGGCTTTCCATTGTCTTGATGTGGCTTTAATTTAAAGGAGTAGTGACAAAATGTTGATTGATGCACCGATGTGTTGAGCAGTACTCTGAGTCACCGGTATGTGTACCTCCATTAAAAACAATGGTTTTGAATGTTTGGGCCTTGTTGGATTGGAGTGCGTTGGTGTTAAATATGATAATAGCTCAGCGACAGCTACATACACCATAGAACATGTTTGATATTGGCTTTCACTCAGTCACTGGAGTTTTAAGAGTTTGCACTCTTAAATTCCTCTGAAGAGGTGTCATTTTAGCATCAGTTAGCTGGAACCAAGACTGTGCTGTGACTGTGCATTTGGCCGTCTACCTAAAACGCTACAGGTTCCATTTGGGAACCATGACTTTTGCTCTCTCATACATTAGTTTTTATCATCTACACTTCATCTACACATCATCTACACAGTTTCAGCAGAGTAGCAGTTAGTCAGAATCAAGCCTGTACTGTGGTGTGTGGAACTGTTTGTCTGTAGCCTGCTTGCTAATCAAATGATGAAGTTAGCTGATCAGGCTACAGATACATCACAGACACTCCGCCCTACTGTATACTGTGGGACTGGAGACGGTTTGAAGGTATTACAAAATGAGATACTGCCCAACCCTAAATTCATGCCATGATTTTAAAGATTTATATTCCATTGCATGTATTGTTTATGCCATGAATTTATGACATTAAAAATATCTAAAAACATCATCTGAAAGGGCAATGTGTATCTCATCGCTGTCCAAAGAAAAACAAGTATATCCAAAATGGCAACTTTACAGGAGAGGGCAAAAACATTCTTTACTTTTAATGTAAGTCAATGTGAAGATATTTTATTCCAAGTAATTTTAGAGTATTGCTATTGGTCCATTCATCATGAAATTTTCACACCTTGTAAATGACAGCCACCATGTTCAAATGATACATGTTTTTGTTGGACAGTGACAACGTGTTTATAAAACTAATCTTTAACCACTTAAACTCAAAGGACCCACTAGCAAATGCAACCTTCCATTCTTCACTTTTATAAGTACATATATACACAAATTAGTGTCACATTTATTTACCAAATAATTTATAGCAGTACAGAACATTAAGCTCTCATATTAATAACTGAATCATAATTCTAGAAATCAAGGATTTAAAACTAGAAAGAATTTTTAACCCCCTCTCAGTCCTAAACCACTTTTCAAACGCAATATTACTCACAGGGTTGCAGACTGGATTTGCAACTCCTGACTGGATGTTAGATAGTTTCCCACGTGAGGTTCCTGGACTTAGTTCCTTACCAAAGGTAGAGTTACTCCAGTTCTGGGCAGAAAAAAGTTTGAAGAAAGTTGAATATATCTTATCCACAAAATACTTTTCATAGTCCACAATGACTTTAAAGTGTCCCAGCTGTGTAAGAAGTGGATTAACTTTTCATTTCTTTATTACTGTGAAGCAAATCACTTCTCTTGTGTAAGTGTAACACAGGGGAGTAACCACAGAGATTGATCACACATGATCAAATGAGGACAGTATATTTATTGAGCTGCATTTTTAAGATAATGATCAGATTTATTTTCTAGAAGTGTTATCTATGCATCATGGTCAATCAAATCATCATGTTCTCCACCAACTCTGCCTTCTTTCCTCAGTCCTCCAATACCTGCTTAGCAGCCTTCAGTCTGTTATTTGCATGTTCATTACTTTTACTAGATAAAATGTCCATTTCAATGCATCAAGACATCAAAGGAAAGACATAAATGCCCTATAAACATTTTTCATGTCTGGCCTGGCAGTATGCTTTAGCCAAGGATGATTAGGTTTAGGTTTTTAAGTTTGCTGTGTTGTTTTTCCTCACCTTTCTCAACTTTAACTAAGTTTTGTCATCTTCACTGCAAAGAGGTTGTGCCTGTGGTGAGCAGATGCATGCTTTATGCCTACGCCACTACTGTGACTGCTTTATGTGTCGCTAAAATGCGGCACATTTAGCTTAGAAGAGCAAAAGTACATACAGAGCTGTAGACCAGTCCAAGTCTGATTGAAACGTGGGTGACAGCAAGCCTTATGTTTGCTTCAATATTAAAACTTCATACTGACTCTTCTCCAAACTGATTTCAGCTTGTAGAAAGCCCATGGTGGCTGTTACAACCCCCCATGCACCCCCTGTATTCAAATATTGGCACTGTAGCACTGCTGTAAAAAAAATCTGGAGCCACTACCTTAAATTAATAGCTCATAAACAGTGGCGTTTCTGGCACAGAAAGCCTGGTGGGGCACAATAAACTGGGGCACAATAAGCAGCCGATTCGTCAATGAAACTACACACAAGGCTGATCCAAACACAAACACACACCATCAATGAAATTACAAGTTCACAAATTAATGTAACGCAGGAATGGAAGTGGAGAACATGAGTGATATGATAATGATCTCACAAAACCTAGCTAGACAGCATCGCATTACAAATCCAAAGTTATCTAGCAATATACGATCACTGTGGTCTGCAAATACATATCCAAAGCAACGTATCAGAGCAGAGAAACACCTTGCTTTTTGGGCTTTAGTAATAACGCAGGATGCCTTGTAACAACGCAGGATGACTCACCAGTGACCGTCACTCGTCGAAAAGACAAGATGTACGACAATCTTTCATCTGGGCAAACTTGTCAAAAACTTTTCTCTCCAAGTCCACCAATCCATGAATGAATTCAAGTGATGGCATAACAAGGGCAGGCAAGGAAAGCAGAAAAGTGTTTTTAGCTACACTCACAGTTAGCCATGTTTTTCTTTTGGACCTCTCTTGACTGAACAAGCAGTTTTTGTCCTTTCCAGACCGAATGATGTTGAAATCCTCTGTTTGGTGCGGTGTTCATGTTTAATCTCTCATTTCTGCTCTAATGACAGGGTACCAAATTTAACTTTTATAACGTTTTTGACTTGACTCATTATATTGCCTTGCTATCATGAGTGGCTTCCACAACTGATGAGGAACTATGGCTAACTGCATAGACCCTACACCATAAACGACGTTACTAAACGTCTGGATGTATGTAAATTTATTATATTTTATTGGCTGCTCTCAGCATGGGGCCAACGTGATCGTGCCCCACAGCTGGTTACTGAAAGCGAGTTGAACATGCGCAGTGTTTTTTAACTGCTCACTTGGTTAGACGAGTGCTGACGGGCCGGCCCCATGCTCACCAAATGAAGACTGGTAGGAAGGTATATGTAGATAGATAGAATACTGGCATTTATACAACAGGTACAGAAAGATATTTGGAATGTATCGGACAGCCCTACCATAGTCATATGTAATAAGCGTGCAACAATGAGAAAAAACAACGAACAACAACCGAGAAAAATAAATATATTGATCATATTGTGCACTGCTCTACAGCGACATCTGGTGGGGCCAGGCCCCACTGGCCCCTAATATAGAGACACTCTGTTACATTAGCTACGTAAAAATGCTTACTTGCTGCACTAAATCAAATCCTGTGCTTATTTATCAGCTTGTGCTTGACTGCAAATGAAGCTAATTGCTAACTTAGCTAGCTAATTTACTACAACTCATTTACAGTTTAGCACTTTAGGTTCACCCCTCTTCTGAAAGAAATGGATCAGAATATGCTTGCCGCCTTTTCGTTTCCTCTCTGTCTTTCTCCATTCCTTTTGTTTGTGAAATCCTGATTTTGGTTTTATTTTAACAAGGTCAGAACTGGTGAACAACAACTAACTGCCATCTTTTATTTTTAAGGTGGGGTGGGGTGGGCAACAGGTGAATAAGCAGAACTTGAAAGATAATCATGAAAAATGCAGTCATATCTTATTTATTTGTATAATAACAGAGTATCAAAACTAGAAACCAATTTTCGAGGGCCCTCCACTCAGGGTGGGCCCTGGTTAGTTAGGTCCATCATTACCCGTGGTCCAATGCCACTGTTCTCATCTACTGAATTTGGGTAGAAAGCATTTTCATGCAATGCCTCATTATATAGTGTATTGGTTTTATTTGCTTTAGATATTTTATATTTTTTAAATGTGTTCTTAACATTAATACAAATTATTTTTAAATTATAGAATTGAAATTCTAATTTTTTTTTAATTTATTATTATTTACTAAAGAAATGAACTTACTTGAACAATACCGATGGTGTTCATTAAGACATCTCCATTGATGTGAAGGGTAGTGGCTTCTTCTATTGATGCAAAACCTCTGGAGCGGAACTCACGCTTCTGACCATTCACAAATACCTTAAAAGAAACAATAAGTCATTCAAGGGCTTCACAATATTTATTATATTTGACCTCTAATTTTATCAATCACCATACCTCATAGCTATCTGTCTTGGTGACAATAAAGATATCAAAGGCTGATCCTCTGGGAAAAACACATACTTTATAGTCGAAAAAAAACCTGTGAAAAAGTGTGACGTTTTTGCTGAAGCAAAATTTCATCACAGTGGTATTGTTTTCCTTTGGCCCAGTCATATATTTTATGTTAAACCTGTAAAGGATAAAAAGGTATTGGTATGTAAAAGTAATTATCTATCTAGCACATATCAGACATCTTGTGTATTAAATATCAGGAATTCATACCCCCTTCCATCTGGATGAACCACCCCTTGGAAGAAGAAAGCTACTCCTGGTTTCAGCCCTTCAGGGATTGCAGCCACATAGGGAGTGCCCTGTGATGAAAATAAATATGGCATTCAGTCAGTGATATAATGTTTATATAGGGAGCATTTAGCTGCTACAAGGTCATTTCTAAGGTCATAATTTCCATTAGAATGCAGAAATTATGTGAAACTACTGAGAAGCTTGGCCATAAGTCAGTTGAAGTAACTGTCTGCCTGTTTATCTGACCCAACTAACTAGCAGTATCCTTTAAACTGTACACTGTCAAGGTCTGTGTGTTATTAAGAAAGTCTGCAACCGTAATTTGTGTATTAGGGCCAAATTTACCAAAAGGGGCGCTAATTACAGACCTTGTCAGTGTGCTGGTGGGTGCAGCCAATTTAGTGGCTTATCTACAAAGAACTACCATGCCAATGAACACCGGCGCAACTTCGTAATTAACATAAGAGTGGCAGGAAAAAGTCATTTGCAAATTGTTTTTGACCTGTATTGCATTCAAAATAATACAACAGCATATTATTTAATTATTTAATATTATTGTTTTGCCTCATGAATTTAGTTTTTTTTTTTTTCAAAATAAACACAATTAAATTTTTATTCTTGCAGAAAACGCTGAGACCATAAAGGATTCAACACTTTGTAATGTTGCCATTCCTTGTCACAACACTTGTGATGTAGTGTTTTAGGTGTAATTCTGTCCCATTCTTCCTGCAAACAAGTTTTAAGGTGTGCAACAGTACAGGGTCTTCACTGTCGCATTTTGCATTTTAAAATGGGCCACACTTTCTCTATTGGGGGCAGGTTGGGACTGCAGACAGGCATAAACGTATATATACAAATCAAATGAAGTTGACCAGACAAAACATGAAATATCTTGTGTTCATTCTGCAATGAAATACAAATCAAAGTAAAATTTAAAAATCACTGCTTTTTTTTATTTGCATATTCCATACTATCCCAATGTTTTCTGATTTGGGGTTGTACTTATGTTTTGTTCCTTTATGTTTCATGTTGTGTGAAAAACACAGAAATGAAAGCTGATATTCTGTGCTCTAGGCTCATGCTCATCTTTTTATCAAGAACACAAAATTTAATATTCATCAAAAATAACCCATTTCATCTCACTGTCCCAGTGTTTTTATGCATCATTGTATTTATAATTGACTCACTTTGCCAGATCACAATATTTACTGAATTGAAGGTTTACGCATTTTTCGCCTCAGTGTAAATGATACTCACAATGTCGCTGACTTGATTTGTGACCTCTGACCTGATGGTTGACAGACTCCACCATGAGGTGATCAAGCTGGTCATTATCTTATTCCTTAGTTCATTACAGAAGGAAGTAGTAATATCCTATTGGGAAGAAAATTATATTATTACATATCTTCCCTAGGATCTCCAACATAATATTGTTATTTTTCTTCTTTTACATTTTATTTTTTGATGCCTTCAATAAGAGAAATTGGTGGATCAAAACAACCACCATTCATTTCAACAGGCCCACTGTAACACTGACCTTGCATTGAAGGGAGAAGAGCACAGAGTCACTGGCTTCGCTCACTCCCACATCACTAACTGCTCGGTAGCGGACCCAGTACTGGTTTGCTAGCTGCAGTCCAGTTAGTGTGAAGGTTTCTTGTGCATCTGGAGTGTCAGTGGATTCCCAGACTTCAACATCAACTCCTGAAACATTTGGCTGTGCTGCTTTGTGTTCCACTCTGTACCGCACCGTTAGTCCAGTTGAGGGTTTCTGTAGCTTCAGGATCACATTCCTGTCCTGAATGTCAATGCTGGGAGCTGGAGGCTTTGACACAGGCTGAAAGCTGCTGTCCACCATTTTCCCTTTTCTGTATAGGTGGATGGAGGTGCCAGGATGGGTGGAGTCTGAGACTGAGGCGATGACAAACCTGGTTTTATTTTTGGCTTTATTGGCCTCAGAAAAACTTTTGAAGAGAAAAAGATTCTCTCTCATCCTCTCAGATATTTCAGGATTGCTGAACCAGGCCTGGATGTCTTGGTCACTTGATTTTGGAATTGCTGACAGCTTTTCAAACTCATCGACTCTGAGGATCTCAGTTATGGCTGACAGATAAGGATCGTCATATTTCAGAGAGGTGAAGGAGAAGCAAACTACCGTATCAACTTTGGGATTTAACAGAATGCTGCTGAACTGGCCCGAAGATGTTATTACTGGGACATCACTCAGTTCCCTGGTGTAGGAATTCAGCAAATCTATTTCACACTGAACATTTTCTAACCACTTTCTCAGCTTATTAGCCTGAAAGAAGGATTTGCCATGGATCAACAGGATGTCAGCCAGTGCCTGCTCATTCACCTCTCCACTGCGGATAGCAGGAAGGAGCCTGCACAGGGCTTTCTGGAACAACACCTTATATTCACCAAATGATTGCTGGAATTTTTGCAGCCTCTCTCTCAAATCCTGAAAATCATGTACTGTTCTGTTTTTAACCAAGTCGTTGCATTTTCTCTCTACATCTCCCAGTTCCTCCAATACAGTCTCTACTTTAGATATCAGTGTTGCACCAATTTCTCTCTCCAGCTTAGCTGCTTTTTTGTCCAACAGTGCGAGGGGATAGAGCCAAACCTTCACTGGTACAGCACTGTTCTCCCTCTGCCTCAGCAGAGATGGCAGCTTCTTGTATAGCTGCAAGGCTTCCATGTATGTGGTAGGATTCTCTTCAAGCACACAGTCGCCATAAAAAGTACAGCTGATATGTTCAGCCGTTTCCTTATCTTTGTCATTCATCTTTAGGTCTCCTTCTCCCTCAATGGAAAGTAAAGGGATCTTCTTCACCATTACATTTAAATGTCCCTCAACCTCTTGTTTGTCTTCATTCTCTGAGAATGTTTTATCAAACACCATAAAAA
>JAILXH010143551.1:12911-34323 GCA_023558415.1 Piaractus mesopotamicus
TCCTTTGCTGTAAAATCGTTATAACACACAGTTCTAACACAGTTTTCACAATAAATGGTCTTAAACGCTGGAGTTAATGTATAACTGCTAATTCACCAACCTTTAATGCTGAAGACTGATGCGGAGACTGCTGGACACACGGCAATGCAGATAACGAAAAGGCAAAGAGAGAGATTTAAGACGAACATTGATCATTTGGAGATGACTAGACCTATTTGCATTTATAAGCACTCCGCTGGTTTCCTCATGCGTTTAATCTGCAACAACTCGCAAAGCTGAAGTCAGCTTCTCATTCTTGAGCTTCTCATTCGAATTTTCCCGTTCCACCTGAAATGGAGCAGCAGTACAATCTAGCGCTTCAGGCACTATTTAAGGTAGAACAGGACAATTCGAAGGGGAAGCTGGTGAATGAGAAGCGACTTCAGCCTTGTAAAAAGTCAAACATTGAGAGACATATCAATGTCCAGAAACTCAAACATACCAGAAACTCGCCCAAGAGTATCCTGACTGTGGTGCGAGAAAAGTGGCTATAGCTGAGCTAAAGCTTAAAGCAGAGCAAAGTAACCCAGTTAACGGCCGCGTTCTGTGGTTGAGATTTTGCACGAATTGCCTGAAGCCTGTGGTGAAATTGTAGCAAAAATTATCGCTATAGCTACAAAAAAATTTGTAGGTGCTACAGCTATTAGCTACATTTCATAAAACTGTAGCGGCTACAGCTATTAGCTACAAAATTTTGTAGTTAGCTACAAAAAGTAGTCCGCTACTCCCCCATCTCTGGTGGTTACAGGAATCAGGGTTTTGATGTCTCAACACAAATACAGCCGTTTTCTTTATTATGCAAAACCACTGTGAACCCACATGTGTCTTATGAGTTTTCATATGTAATGTATATCATTGTAAAATAGAGGTAAATCTGAAAAATCTCTTTGGGGACTATTTTGCCTCTCAGCACCATGCATGTACCTCTCCACCACTAATGAATTTCAAACAAAAAGCAAATTGCATTTAAGGCCAAAAACATCTCAAATCCTTTGTAAAACAATGTCTCAGGCCTCAGGAAGTGTATTCATTACCATTTTCATGCAATATCATTCTGTGAAGAATCTTTAAGAGGTGGACATCTGGTTTGTGTCACCACCACTGTGAACAATTCTGAGTTGGTAAGTTTCTCTAAAGAGCATTTCACACCAAACCACACTGAATAACTTTGTTTGCTAGCAACCATCTTACCCATGCATTTGTAGTTCTGCAGTTCCAGACTGTAGTTCTTCTGCATAACTGGTTAGCCCCCTTTTACCCTGCCCTTTACTGCAGTGAAACTGGCATGGTGGTGGTGTGTTAGTGCGTGTTGCGCTGGTACGAGTGGAACAGACACAGCTGTGCTGTTTACCAGGGCAGATCTAACACAGCTGACATTCTATGACAGCTCTTCATTACGACCCATTCTACACCCAGTGTTTGTCTATGGAAACTGTTAGCAATGGGTGTGGCTGAAACACTTGCACTCAGTAATTAGGAAGGTTGTTGAAGGCTAAAATGTTAGTCTGTGCTAATGTGTTACAGGATTTTTTTTCCCGTCCAATATATGATCCAGCATTTTCTGATATTTTCTGATATTAGACTAGTACCAATTGATATCTGTATGCCATCTCTAACATAACGTAAGATCCCACTTTTACATTCACAACCACCCATTGGTTAGTCAGACTTTTAAGCCTTGACTAACATTAAATGTACCCAGAATTCCTCATTGCACAAGTTCACTGTGGACCTTGGGGAGCTGAGGCACTTTGGTTTATTATACCACTCATCAAACTCCACTGGGGAAAATGCTACTCACCTAAGACATACACATTCATCATGGCAAAGCTGCAGAACCGACATATGCGCATAAACATATCCCCCTGTCAGAGAACGGGAAAGAACATTCAATAAGTCAAAAACTCATCACACAGTCAATGAATCAGACAAATCCTTCTAAACCATGGAGTAAGCAGCCTCCACAGTGCTGACCTAATGCATGAAACAGATGCTTGAGTCAAGCTACTTGAGATGTGCACAAGCTTCTAACTGAAAAAGGCAATATTGTAATGAAAGTACATGTGTATTATATATTGTAACTGCATGTATGAAACTCTATACATACATTCTACTGTGCCCTTCAAGATTATCAGCACCCACGCTATGTAAGAAATGTCACCAACTTAGAACATGTATAATAAGATCTGAGCCTAGTCCTCCATGCCGGTTTTCTCCAGATCTTTCAGAATCCTTGGTCCTCCTTGTGGACCTTCTCTTCAGATCTTGTCACAGGTTTTTATTAAGGTGTAGGTCAGGGGATTGAGATGGATGCAGCAAAAGCTTGTTTTAGTGGTGGGTGATCCATTTTCTGTGGTTTTGGAGGTATGAATTGGATTATTGTTCTAAGAAGATCCAACCACAACCCAGGCTTTGATTCCTGGCAGAGGCAGACAGATTTTGATCTCAAATGTCCTGCTATTTGATGGAGTCCATGATTACATGCATCTTAACAATATTTTCAGGGCCTTTGGAAGAAAACCAGTCCCACAGCATCACTTTGGTTAGGTTATTTTCTGACCTTGACTATTTTTAAGTCCAACTTTTTGTTGAAATTAACCGTAGAATCCTGTGTTGTGTTAATGTTTAGTGAACTTCAGGTGAACACATTTGTAGTTTAAAGACTGCAGAGGCTTTCTTCTATACTTCGTTGGCATGAAGCTAATTGTAGGTTTGAAGGGGCAACCAAATACTGAAGCTGTTCAACAATGGTCTTCAGAGAAAGCTTTTGCTTTGAAAACTTTGTCATCCCAGTGTGTCAAAGGGAAATATACTCGCTTTCTTTTCAAAAAACTTTTAGTATAGCTCAGTTTGTTTAGAGGCATTTGAGTGATTGTCTTAAATGGTAGATTTTCAGTATTTTCAGTTGTGAAATGGTTTATGAAGGTAAACAACCTTTTTGTCTAATTTCATTTGTATATTATCACTATGCATAAAGGTGTCTAGTATACGTATTACTTCATAACTATTAGGGGTGGGAATCTCTAGGCACCTCACGATTCAATTTGATTACGATTCAGAGGGCTGCTATGCGATTATAAACCGATTATCGATGCATCTCGATGCATCATTTTTTTCTATACATGATTTCTATTTTCTCACTGTGTGAGGACTTGGTAGTTTTAAAGCAAAGTATTTGTAATGACCCATAATGCATTTACGTCCAATATCTTTTATTAATAAAACAAATGGAAGTGATGTGGCAAGTGAACTGGAAGGCTCTCATTCACTGCTCTTGTTTGGAGACGCTGCTGCCACTCATCAGTGATAAAATGCGCTGTTACGGTGAAATAAGATCCAGTGGTAATGGATGACCACACAGCGCGTTACAGCCGTCCTACCCGTTTTCTTTAGTGATTTTATAACTTCGGTTTTGGTCTCGTGATGGGGAGGGGGTTTGGGAGCGCGAAAGCCCTGTTTCGCAATGACTGAGAACTGGCGTTTCTCACGTAGCAACGAGGTTTCGCCAAGCGAGTAGCGAACGAAAAAGGAAAAGAGAAAGACAGACGAACATTTGGAGATGAATGGACTTATTCGCATTTATAAGCAGCGCACTTGGTTTCCTGGTACGTTAAATCTGCAATGAGAGACTGTCAAACACTAACTAAATAGTTGCGAAGTTGAAGTCGCTTCTCTTTCTAATTTTCCGGGCAAGTTCAGCAAGAAGCTGGCGGGTGAAAAGCGACTTCAGACTCGTAAAACAGGACATTTTACAAGAATCTATTCGACTTTTGAGAAAAAGTTTTCTGGCAGAGTTGGAGGAAAAGCGCCTAAAGCTTAAAGCAGAGCAAAGTAAGTCTGCGTTTTCGTTTATATTGTTTAGCCTAAACTAGGACATTAACACATACTAGACATAAATGTTGCGGCTCCCAAGGTGCTTTGATATTTGTTGAAAGGACAAAATGTCTCTTCTTATCATTTGGGTTGTGACTCCTGATCTAACCTGGCTTTAATGCAGAGGGAGCCGGTCAGATTTCTCACTTATCCATGTGAGGTTTTTGTTGTGTGCCGCCACAGACTGTCCGGGCGCTGCACTTCCGCACTCACAGGTTCCGCATTTTGCATTCCGTCAACGTTACGTTATTAATTAATTTTTTAGAAAATCGATTTTTAACTTTGGTGAATCGATTCAGAATCGTCCACGTCCGCATCGCGATGCGTCTAACAATCGATTTTTTCCCGCACCGTATAAGTATACTCTGTATACTCTATATTATAAGAAATAGGATCATATACTCTATCTCTCATTATCTAAGCCGCTTATCTTCTGGGTCGCTAGGGGTGCTGTAGCCTATCCCAGCACTCATTGGGCGGAAGGCAGGAGGATCATATACTATATGTCCAAAAGTATTCAGACACCCCTTCTAATTAATGAAATATGCTACTTTGCGGTGCACCCATTACCATAACCATGGCACAGGCATTCACGCAGTTTGTGCAATCTCCTTAAAAAAGTGCTGCCAGTAATATAAAAGGCTCCAGGTGAGCCATACATGACCCTAATGAGCTGCAGTGTTATTTGTAATCCAGAACTGCTACATCAGTACCTAATCTCACTAATGCCTTTGTGACTGAATGCAGTCATGTCTTCACAACAATGTTCCAATATGTGTCTTTCCAGAGGAGTAGAGGCTGTTACTGCAGTCTTTGGACACAGTGTACATTTTTAGAAAGATTTCTCAGGATGCCAATTTTTGAGAAAAAAAAATAACAATATTTACAGCATACAGTCAAGTTTATTTTGCTGATCAGTACTAAGGGTACCATTAAAGGAACAAATAATTCTGAATGGCTCTGTATCATCAGTTTGTACAATAGTGCTTTTTCCAAGAACACGCTCAATTAGACAGCTTGCCATAAAGCTGAAAACAGGAAGACTTGCTGCAATTACATGGATTTTTCATTACTGACAGAGTAGGAAACTGACAGTGCAGAGAAGTCTGGCTTTCGTGAACTTCAGTTTTGTTCTTACACTAATACTTGCCTGAGAGAAACACTGAAATGAGCCGGAATTCCTCTACTGGGTCGTAGAGACACTAAGCTGTTTTAAAAATATTTAAGTTTAAGAGAGCCTTTTGCTCTCACTTTGGAGCTTGTTGGTTATGGCTTTCTCCCCTACAGCATGACAGATGTTTCAGGCAGTGCCAACCTTCCAATAGAGGTCAAGGAAAGAAGCAGGGCCACTCCACAGGGAGTAGTGACCTTCCACCAAGTTTCAGTCATCTATGAGGAGATCAAGTGTCTCAAAGACACATCAGCAACCCCCCAATTTAAACTTGTGCACACTCACACTCTCTTATACAGCAAATAAATTAAAGTTGATGAGCCGAGTGTCTGCGTACTCTTGAGAGGAAACAAGGCCACTGAAGCCAAGAGGGGCTTCATAAATCACTATTTCATGAGATAATAACATTTAAACACCAGCTCTACAAATGAATAAGCAGCCCAAGGCTGAAGGCCAAGGCTGTCCAGCCTTGTCCAGTATTGTTTACTATAAGGCCCTTGTTCCAACAATGGATGTATTGTGCTTCCAAAACCCCCTGCTTTTTCCTTAACAAAGAGAAAAAGACACTTCTTCTTGCTTGCTAATATGCACTGTCAGCGTGTAAGGGCCTCACCAAAGCAACTGTGTAAATTCAGATTACGAAAGAGTTATTCTGTTTGGTCTGCCAATTAAAGACACTGATCTGTGGCTTAACATGGCAGATGGCCAAGCTCTCGCCGGCACCAGTCTTGGCCCTACTTCCTTTTTAGCAAGCGCCTTGCTTTGTCTTTCACTATTGCATATTTCTTTGAAGGCAATGTGTGTAAAAGAAAAAAAAGAGAAACTGTGAGCTGCTGGGTAGATCTTTGGTCTAGACTTTTTAAAACAAATGTTCCTAAGGATGTTCCTAGGACAGTTAGTATAGAACCATAAACGTACATGTTCTGTAGAAGCTGTAAAAAGGTTCTTCATGATCACCTCTCATTTTCAAAAAATAAAGAACTAATGTTGGTTCTTCTATTTCAGTGCTTCAGAGAACTCATTTTGCCATCTTTATAAGTGTAGAGCCACATGTTCAGAATATTTTATAAGGTGGTTCATCAGACCTTACTCAAACAAACAACACCAAACATTGCATTCTGATAAAATGTTATTTCTCTTAGTGGCAATTTTTTTGGCCAGTATTCTTCAGTCCTGTGCTATACAGTCACCGTAGCATAACCAGCAGGCAAACCAACACTGAATTGAATGTTCTTTAACAACATAACTCCAATTTTATCCAACTGTTGGATGTTGGGGCACACCAGTGCATTTAAAAATCATATTTTTGGATCAAGGCAGCCATTCTAAAGACACACAGACAGATTCTAATGTTAACGTTACTATAGTCACATCATAACTTTTTTTCATCTTGTACCATTTTGCTATAAAGCAGCGAGCTTGTTTGTTTGAGAGTTAGTTTGATGTATTCACTAAATTATGCTGAAAGTTATATTCTATTAAAACTATACAAGTAGATTGTTAAATGAACTTGTTTATCTGTCCTTTTCTGTGCCACTTCCAATGATATAGCTGCGCTTTACAATTTCTACTATGTGGTGCTTCGTTTGGGGACTGAAGGCACAGATTGGCCTAGTTTTAAAAGCAGAATTTTTTGCCATTGTTATACAAGTGTTCAGCTGCGCAACTGTACAGGGCCTTCTTGTTGTGTTTTGCACAAGTTTTTTAATGGGAGACAATTCTGGACTGCAGTCAGGCCAGTCTAGCACTCTGATTATGCAGCCATGCTGTTTTAACACATGTAGAGAGTTGCTTGGTGTTGTCTTGTTAAAATAAGCGTGAACGTTCCTAAAAAAGATGTCATTTAGAAGGCAGTGCATGTTGCTTAAAATGTACTCAGCTTTAATGGTGCCTTCATAGGTGTTAAGTTACCCACTAATACCCTCATACCATGGTGGACTCTGACTTTTGAACTGTACACTGGTTACAGTCTGTATGGTCCTTTTCTTTGGGCACAGGAACACAATGTCCATTATTTCCATAAAGTTGTTTACAAGGCTGGTACCCTAACCCTAACCTAGTTAGGGAACCAGCCTTGTGACCGGAAGGTCGCCGGTTCGATCCCCTCAGCTGACAGTACGTGACTGAAGTGCCCTTGAGCAAGGCGCCTAACCCCCAACTGCTCCCCGGTCGCTGTGGATAGGGCTGCCCACCTCTCCGGGCAAGTGTGCTCACTGCCCCTTAGTGTGTGTGTTCACTAGTGTGTATGTGGTGTTTCACTGCACGGATGCGGAGGTCTAAATGCGGAGGTCTAATTCCAATGTGTTCAGACACAGTTGGCTAAAAGGTTCATTTCATTCATAAACAACCTGAAAGGTGGACTCATCTTAAATATATGTATTTAATATATGTTAAATATCTGCACCTTATTCCAATACCTCGTGACCAGAATGTGTGCTGTGTCGGTGCTGCACTGTCCTGTCTGTTTACTGTGTCTAATGTCTGTTTAATTTCGTATTTATTGTATTGTTTCTAGCTTAATTTTTGTTTGCACACTATGTCTGCACGTTCACACTTTGTACTTTTTGTTCCTTGTTGCACCGTAATTTCACTCCACTGTGTACTTGTACATGGATGGAATGACAATAAAAGCCTCCTGACTTGACTTGACTTGATCAAACCACAGTACACATATCCACTGTGCACCAGTCCATTTCAGATGACATTGAGCCCTTGGTTCTGTACATCAAAGTGTATTCTTGTTCCTGTTTTGGATCTCTCAAATAATGCAGCAGGGAAAACGGTAGATGCTGCAGATGTGTACAATGCTGCAGCTCTAAGAAACAGTGCATTTCTCATGCTGAAATAAAGCGGAAGCATATCAGAGAAAGCGCTTCTCTATTAGGTGGGAAAGGCAAACTAACGTTTTGTTTCTGGGTTTTGTGGGTCAAGGTCATACCTCCCTGGCGGGTCTGACAGCTGGGCTTGGGAGGGAAGTAGAGGAAGGTGGTTTCATCACGGGGCCATGAGCCCTGCCGCTGCCGCCACCACATCAATCAAATTCCACCAGCCGCTTAACAGCCTGCGACAGCTGAGATCTAACACATTGTTATCTGCCAGAGTGGGAGCTTTTCAGAAAGCATATTCACGGATAACCGTACAAAGCTTTAAGTGACAAAAATAAAATTACTGCATCTGGGCCCATATTTCAAGTTCTGAGAAAACTGAACCAGGATGAGTTAGCTTTTTGTCCTTATGATTATAAAGATTTGAGGGCTTATTCTAGACCTGCAGTTTGGCATTCCAAATTAAAAAAAGTGCAATGCTATCTTGTCATGCCTGTTAAGATCCATTTGGAGCAACTGAAGCCTAAATTGCAGCATGTAGCTAGGGACACAGTTATAGTCTGAATCAATATATATTGTTTTCACTATCATATAATATCCTATTTCATTTAGAAAGACAATTTTTATGATGACATTTTTAAAGAAGCCAGCTGTCTTTGTGTGTCTTTTATAGTTGGATTCTGCAGCTCAGGAAATGAGCTGACAGCAGCAATTAACCCCAGTCTCCTGGTGCCCCACCCCAGGCTGTCTCCTATCAGTGTTGGGGGTAATGCGGTATGAAGCATTACACTACAGCAATGTACCTTTTCCTGTAACAAAGTAGTGTAACACATTACAGTTTAAGTTCTGAATTTCATTACTTGTTTTAGTTACATGTCTCAAAGAGAACAATATTAATTATGCACAATGCATATGCATTTATTTATTTATTTATTTATTTATTTATTTATTTTGATTCTCACATTAAACAATGTTGGCATTTGGTCTAACACTCTTTGCCCTCAGTTTTTTCCATTTCTGAGAGTTACGCAGTGGAGTGTTGTTGTTGATGTTGATACAACACCTATCAACTATGTTGATAGTTGCTACTTTAATTACTTTGGAATATCATGGTTTGTGTTAAATAGAACTATAGAAGGGGTGCTCCCAAGTGGCACAACTGTATAAGGGTTGACGCTTCAGGTGATTACAGCCAGGTGATTGCAAGTTCAATCCCTGGCGATGCTACAGACATTCTTGGCCAGAAGTCCAAGAGAGCACAATTGGCCTTGCTCTCTCTGGGTGGGTGGTATGGTCTTCCCTTTCCTTCATCACTTGGCGCAATGCAAGCTGACATAACAGGACTGGTGGTTAGCTTTCTCCTCCAAGCATGTTCAGCTGTCCAATGATGTTCGAAAAGATGCGGTAGCTGGCTTCACATGATTTAGAGGAAGTTTGTGTTTGCCTTCATCCTCCTAGCGCTGGTGGTATTGTGTGATTAGGGAAGTCCCAATTTGGATACAACTAAATTGGGGAGAAAAACAGAGCTATAGATACATTTCCATGTTATCACAAATTTTGTAGCATGAAATCTAACTGTATTTGATTAACAGTGTGTATCGTCTTGTGACCTCCGTATCAAAAAAAAACAAAAAAAACAAATTAAATATTACCATGCACATTGGGATATCTCTGCTGCAATCTTGGCGAGGTCAGAAACAGCTCTGTATTTTCAGGCTGTTTTTGGACAGTTTGTAGTGGCTAGTTTCTATTTTTTTAAACAGTGTTAGTCATTCATAATTTAAAAAAAACAGGGTAACTGGCTGGATCTTGTTCGAAGACATGTAGGGTGATGTCTTCTAAATGTAATGATGTTTACAGGTTATTTCTTAATAAATTACTGAAAAAGACTACTAGGCTTCCCTTGTACTTTCCAGTTGGTACAGATTTTATTGGTTTTAAAGATTGACGTAAAATAAGGTCATGAGTTATGAAATTACACTCTCCAGGAGGTAAAGTAATTCCATTATAAGGTTTTTTTTTTTTGGTCCATCAAAGCATTGTTTGTTTTGGGTGTAAGTCTCTGACAAGAGGTGTGATTTTGATGAATACCAAAATGTCTTTTTGAACACGGCCTTAGGGCCCGATTTATCTAGCCATTTTGCACATGGCACACTTCTTGGCAATTTCAGTCTCTCTGTCAGTGACTGGATAATAAATGCCTCAGCAAGTCACATTCTTACTTATGTTGCACTATCAAAATATTTTTGCATGTGCTAAATGCTTAAGTACAAATCACCTTTATTCTGAAAAGTTTGATAAATTGCAGCCACAATCTTAGTGTTCATAAAGAAACGGGTGATCAATGCACTGTGATACAGGCAGGCTTTCCTCTTGTGCAAATATAAGCATTCTACTGGACGACATTAAAACTTTTATGTGCATGTGAGGTCAAATCTGCTGTTTTTCTGACAAGCCAGATCCTGTCACATTGCTCTCATTCAGAGCAACAGTAAATAGTTAAGAGCTCCATCTGTACACCTCTGGATTGTAGGAGAAATTTCCTCTAAGCATTGCTTAGAAACTAGAAGGTAAACATTTTTTGAAGATAATACACAATTGTTGAACTGCCTAGTGACAATAACAACTGCCATCAGATCACAGCAGGTATTTGTTAATTAACCAGAGGCCTGCTTTATGCAGCAGCAGGCACAGAATGGTTGAGGATTGTGATTTTTACAGCACTATGCTCACTAGCCAGTTAGGTAGCTTATAAAAACTAGCTCAGCCCAACTATGTTCTCACAATCTGGACAAACAGTGGAGTGCTGTGTTTGTATGTCCACACTAATACATTGACAAAAAGTTTTGCAGCCTTGCAAACATTGCTGTGGTGATGGCATCCATCAAAAATTGGTGATGATCTAGGAAAAGCTGTGGCAGCATATTTTATTTTACTCAAGGTGAAAAAAGACAGGAGGAAGTAGAAACTCAGCACCCCTGGGTTCATCCTGTATTGTAAGAGCACAAGCTGTTGTTGAATTTAGCTAGACATTTTTGTAGTGTTGCTGGACACTTGAGTCGGAATTTAGGGTTAGAGCAGATTGACAACTGATAGATCACTTAAATGATGACCTTTAATCCTGCAACATTTTCACTGATATTGGGGGAATGTCTTTGTTGGATCTGGGAGGTGGGGTTGGGGGTGGGTCTTGGGGTTCAGTTTCAAATGGAGGGTGTGGGAGGGCAACTAGGTCCTCCCATGCCTCCCTTTATCTATGCCCCTGAAATATATTTCTACCCACCTCAATGTACTATAATATTATAATTATAGTTACAATTGTAATATTTAATAATATTTACATTATTGTAATACCATTATAATATTTCAGTGTACACATGACTTGACAAAATTCAGTCCAGTCCTTCACAGCTCTGGCTGTGACTGCTCATCATGTGGCAGGGATGCAGTGTAAATGCAGTCTAAATAATGGCGAAAAGATCATGGCTAAATGGATCCAAACTGTGTTTTCTGTAGTTACATGGAAAAGTGGGACAGCATTTTTTTTAATAAGTAATACATTTAAAAATTAAATTGATGATTTTGGACATATTCTTCTCTTTATTATTGCAGCTAATGCCTTGGGTTTAAATAGATCTTAACATAATCCTTGTAAATATTACCTACATTAAGTATTTTTAATAGTTGTTTTGAAGTAAGACTGCAGTTTGAAATAATTCAGTAGGGGTTGGGTGCCCAATTCAAAATATATTTTGTATTAATTATGAAAACAACACCTCCTCTACAGAGAACAGACTACTGCACATTTTAATGCACAATTACTGTTTATTTGCTGAATTCAATATATTAAGGAAAAATGGCCTGTGCAAAGGTTGTGGTACATTTTATATGTTTTATTTTTTCCAATATGTTAAACTCAGCAAATAAATAGAAACTAACCATTAAAATTAACAGAAAAATGCCATATTTAAGAGCATTTAAGAGGATATGTTCATTCACTAAGAAAATCAACATATACAATATTGTCGGTAAATCTTTTTTGTGATATTATACTTTGCAAAGACTGCAATATACAAAACAGCCCTTTAACCAACCACATATTTTACTGTGTGCTATGATCACATTGAGAACATCAGGTTTCTTAAGCAGCATTTCTTTTCTTCAGTTGCTGTAGCTTTGAAAGTGAAGTATTTTCCCATTCTTGTTTGATATAGGATTTCAGCTGCTCAACAGTTCAGGTTCTCCTTTGTTGTATTGTTCATTTCATAATGCGACAAATGTTAACAGTGGGTGACAGGTCTGGACTGCAGGCAGGTCAGTTTAGCACCCAGATTCTTTTAATATAAAGCCATGCTGCTGTAATACATGCAGAATGTGGTTTTACATTGTCTTGCTAAAATAAGCAAGGCCTTCCCAGAAAAAGACATCATCTGGATGGCAGCATATGTTGCCAAAACAGGTATATATCGTTCAGCATTAATGGTGCCTTCACCTGATAACAAACTGGGTGGTCTTTAGCCCCGAGGACACAGTGTCCATGATTTCCAAAAGAAATTTCAAATGTTGATTTGTTGGACCACAGGACACTTTTCCACTTTGTTTTAGTCCATCTTAAATGAGAAGGTGGCAGTGTTTCTGGGTCCTGTTTCTTCTTTGCATTTTAGAGTTTCAATTAGCATTTGTGGATGCAGCGATGAACTGTTTTCACAGACAGTGGGTTTCAGAAGTGTCCCTGAGCCCATGCAGTGATTTCCTCTACAGAATCGTTTTTTTTTTTTTTATGCAGTGCTGCCTGAGGACCCAAAGGTCATGGCCAGCAAATCCTGGTTTTCAGCCTTGTCCCTTGTCCCAGAGATTACTCCAGATTATCTGAATCATCTAATGATATTATGTACCATAGAGATGATGAAAAGCAAAAGTTCTTTGCTATTTTACATTGAGAAACGTTATTCTTGAATTGTTGCACTATTTACTCATGCAGTCGTGAACCCCTCCCCATCTTTACTTCTGAAAGACTCCGGCCTCCCTGGGATGCTTTTTTATACCCACTCATGTTACTGACCTGTTGCCAATTCACCACTAGGTGTTTTTTTTTTTTTTTTAGCATTACACATCTTTAACAGCCTTTTGTTGCCCCCGTCCCAACTTTTTTGGAACGTGTTGTTGGCATTAAATTCAAAATGGGCATACATTTTTCAAAAAACAATAACATTTCTCAGTTTCAACATGTGATATGTTGTCTTTGCACTATTTTCAATGAAATATACGGTTTTTAATGATTTGCATATCATTGAGAAATTAGGTTGTAATATTTCACATTGTGCAGCCCTAGAGTGAACAGCCAAATTGACATGTCTTGAACTTGTGATTAAGAAGAAGGGGAAAAAATGGGTGGGATATGGAAAGATAAAAAAAACTCCATAAAATTCCTAGGTTAATCCCTAGAGGTGACAGTTATTATGTGAAGCACAAATAACAATATGGGAGCATATGGAAAGAATCCAGGACAAAAAAGTGCTGCAGTCGCAAAGAACACAAGCAAATACAGAGGCATGTGGACATATATGGCAAACCTTATATCATCACTGTCATAAGAAAATGGTAACTATACAGGGGAAGGAAAAATGTTCTTTACTTTTAAAAGTTGGGACAGTATGTGAAATGCAAAAAAAAACAAAAAGCAGTGAGTACTAAATCCACTTTGGCCTGTATTTAAGGCTAAAAACAACAGCCATCAATCTTTTAGACGATAACGATTTAGATTAAAAACCAGCATGGTTCTATGATGATATCACCGCATTAATCTGAAAATACTTTGACAAACTGATAAACACTGTTCATCGCTGTATACACAATTGTAAGTTAAACTATTAAAGCACCGCTGCATACACAATTGCAAGTTAAACTAGTAAAGCACCATTAATGCTAAAAGATATACAAACATTTTGGAAAGATGTCAGAGATGGCAGAAAATTCCGCTTTCAGTTGGTGTCTTAAGTGCTGAAGCAAGTGTTTAATGTTGTCAAAAGGAAAGGTGATGTAACACAATGGTAAACATGCTCTTGTTCCAATTTCTTTGGAAAGTGTTTTAGGCATCAAATTTGAAATGAAAATTTGGAATGGTTTCCAAAAACCCAAGGTAAAACATCAATTATCGTATTTTTACACTGTTTTTCAATGTAATACAGACCAAACAGAATTTACTGATCACTGCTTTCTGTTTTTATTAGCACTTCACATACTGTCACAACTTTTTTGAAATTAGGTTTGTAACATTTTAGTCATTTTGGATCATTTCTGTTGGTTCATTAATTAAGAATGTTCCCACAATGTAAAGAACAACATGCAATATTTAAATATAAAAAATGTGAAAATATAAATAAATGGGTATTTTGAATAGAATCAAAGGCTCTAGCTGTTGTTTCATGCACTCTCCCACACACATTCAGCTAAAAATCCCTGTAACTATGCCTCCCACTTGTTCCAGTGTACTTGTGCACGCACACACACATAACAACAAAAGAGGGGCTCACTCCAGCACTGGAGCATGGCCAGGGAAAAGCTCAGTTTTCAGGCTGGGGATGGTTTGAGTTCCAGAGGGGAGTACATGAAAGAGAGCGAGCACACAGAGAGTGCCCAAGGATACACTGCAGCGCTCAATGTGAGGACAATTTAGGCCTGATGGAAAAAGAGGGATCAAAGGCCTGTGCACCGTAATTGCGCATTCCCCAACTAACGCTGTGCTATTTGAAGAGTGAGCCAGACCTCCAGTCTCCTGAGATTAACAACTACATTCATTCCTTTTTACCTTGCAAACGTTGAGTTTCTTATTTGAAATAGATAGATAGATAGATAGATAGATAGATAGATAGATAGATAGATAGATACTGAGAGAGAGGGAGAGAGAGAGCAACCAAGTGTATTCCAAGTGTATGTAGGCTGAATTTAGTACATTGTTGTAGTACACCTAGAAAAACCCTGTAAGAGAACATGCATTTCATATTTTGCTGATATGGCTTATTCTACCAAACTAGTTTAAAGTCAGAGCTCAAAACACATTTTGGACTTTTTACTTCAAAACAATGAGATCTACCTGCTTACCGTGTGGCCATTAAGGAACAGGGATGCAGTCTCACTTCCTGCTCTAAAATGCAGGAGCGTGGCTAAAATTAGGCTCTGCCTATGGACAAAAACTCTTTGTGTTTAGGTAGTGACGTGAAAATCCTTGTAACTGTCTGAAGTCTTAATTTTACTATGGTACCACAGTTTGAATTCATTTGGTAAACTGGTCCATATAAGGTGGTCTTTATGTGCATCCTTCATGTGCATGCAAATGCATGCTGTGGCAGTGATGATAACCGCAAGAGCCCGGGGATTGGGCGTCTGCCACACATGCATGAAAGTTAGCATAGTAAAATGTAATTGCAGATGTAAATAGTTAATTGATGTGGAGTATAAGAATGGGGCCAAAGAGTATGAAAGGGCTGCAGAATATATGTTTTGTAATAGTTACTATGATACTGGATTTTGAACTTATGCAAAATAGCTACTTAACCAGTCATGAACTATGAGCAGAAATTGTACTAAAGTAATTTTTTTAGGTATCTGTACTTTACCTAAGTATTTCTGTCACTTAGTACTTTTTCCTTTTCCTTTTATTTGTGGGTTAACTTTGTATAAGTCTCAGTTGTCTGAATTTAACTTAGTTTAGTCTTCTTCTTTTCTCAGCACAGAAGTAAGTTTTGTTTAAAAAATTGAAGTAGAAATGATTTTTTAAAGAAATACCTTCATTCTTCTACTTTAAGCACATTTATGAGCATGTACTTTTATACGTCTACTTAACTAAAAAAATCTAATACATACTTCAGCTTTTACTTGAGCATTTTATTTACTAGATTAGTAGTACCTTTACTTAAGTATGGGACTTGTGTACTTCTGCCTCCTCTGACTATGAGCACATTCACAAGTCGTCATTATTATTGTTGTTGTTGTTGTTGTTGTTATTGTTATTATTGTTTGGTTTTGTAAACTTTAGCTGCTTAAAACTTCCATAAAACTTGAGAACTTGCACTGATGCAATAATAAGTATCAGTCTGATATCAACAGAAAATGCTGAATCAGATATTGGAGTGGACAAAATAATGAATCTGATCAGTTCCTGAAGTAGCAAGAATTCACACTGTGTGTTGTGATGTTGCTAGATGTGTGTTTCTTCTTAAGAGGTAGTAGTGGTTGAGTAGTTTGAACCTGTTAACCTACTTAACTGAATCTTAAGTGCCATGCTTCAATTAAAAATAGCTAATTAAAAATAGCTTAGTAGATTTTTAAAGAAAAAAATGGATTGGTATCTGTCTCTGCCAATAAGCAAGGTTTCAGGATCTGTATTAGTATTAGAAAAGAAAAAGTTTTATCATGCCATTTGTCCATGAATCACTGCTTAATCTAAGGCCTCTTGCAACTAGTTTAAAACTGCAGGTGCAGACATTTTGACTCTGTGGTACAAGTTTCATGAAACAGCCAGTCAAATGCTGATAAATTCATACAACATTGTTTCAAATTAATTCTGGCCAACACATCACAGACAAGAAAAAAAAAGAAAATTAAATAATGTCTCTTGAAATAATGTTGCTTATTTGCAGGTAACCTGTTTAACTTGATTAACATGTTTAACCTTGGTTAGTTGGGTAGCCAGCCAACTGCTTGTGTTAGCATTTGTTCTGCTTTGTTAACCTGCTGTACTATAATCTAGATAGCCAAATTATTAATTTTTATCCTCCTTGACAATATATTAACAATACATGTATATGTATGTATATGCACAATATATTAACAATACATGTATAATAAATGTTCTCTAACTAACTGTCCATTGAATGGTTCTTTAGGGAACCATAAGTGGTTTTCTGTGGCATTGCACAAAGAACCTTTTTGGCTCGTGGAAAAATCAAATGTGCTCCATAATTGTTTTGAATTGCTTCATACTGTCAAGCTGCAACTGTTACATCAGAGTTTCCCCATGTGAAGCCGGTTTAAAATTGGGCTAAAGCTTGGACGTACAGATGTAAGATAAACTTTTAATAGGCTTTGACATTAAGTGGAGGTCCTTTACAAAGATTCTTCATAGTTGCATCTGCAGAAGTTCCATTTACAAAAAAAAAAAATTACCTAAAACACTCGCCACTGAAAGGTTCTTAATGGAACCAAAGTGGCTCTTCTATCTCTATCGAAAGTATTGCTGCAAAGAACCCTTTTCGGCCCCTTAATTTTAAGGTTATTTTCAGACTTGGCAGGTTTGATCAGAAGAAAACGAACCCTGGTGCAATTGCTCTGTTAGTGCAGCACCATCCGAACTCTGGAGCACATTAATAAGCAGACTGAGCATGTCGCTCCTGGTTTGCTTCAAAATGAACTCTGATGTGGTTCATTTGAAATACAAATGCAACAGAGACCAAAGACATCTAAACGGACCAAAGATAGAATGAACTATCATCTCCTCTTTGCAGAATGTCTTTGGTAGGTGAAAAAGAGGACTTTCTGATGCTATTTTGACACACAGTGTGAATGCTAAGTGAAGCGGAAATAAAATGCAACAATGCATCATTTTCTGCTTTGGTCTGGACTAAGGATGCATCGAAACCATTTATTTCAGACTGAGTACAAGCATGCTATTGTGATGATAAGGTTTATCAGTAGAAACTTGGAGGAGTCAAGGTTCTGGTCCACAAGCTAATTTTTAATCACAGTTCAAAACAGCATGCAGCCAAGCACACAGATTAGTTCAAGCTCTACTGTCACCTGCCAGGCCACTGAAGCTAGCTACCAAAATAACCCCACTGGCCATGCCTAGCTCTTCAGAATGAAAGTCTGTGGAAAGAACTACATGAGCATTTCTAATGACAGTAACAGCGAGCTTGACATGAACATATATTTAAACTAAATGAACAAGGCATGATAACACTCGGTTAACACTTCGCTGTATGAGCAAAGCCACCTTCACTGAGTTTGTTTAGTACCGCAGCAACACTAACTAGGCTTATGTTACATAGTATCAGTTGGTAATGCAATGTTGGTGAATTTTTATTAGTACTAGTATGAGTAAATAAGCGCAATATTGGCCCAATAGCTGATACCAGTATTGGTATCAATGCATTTCTAGTCCAGACCAAGTTAACCAACCTACAAGTATAAACTGGCTCTAAGAGTGTAGACAAATCTTAGCTCCATGCAAACATTAATGTCATTCCATGCAATAAAAAGAAATATTCATTGATCATTAGACCACAGTTCAGTGACACATGGTGTCACATCTAGATCCACATTTTTCACAGATAGGGAGCAGTTATCCTTGAGTCCTCTTCACAGCACTGCTTATCTGAAAGAAGGGCAGTTACAAAGCAGCACTGGCTCCAAACCAAACCTATCTTGGTTAGCTTTTCCACTGTTCTATTCCGATTTATGAAGATACGTATAGGGTGGGTGGGGGACCTTTTGGAAATGAAACACATTTTTGGCTTCACTTGCAGAGGCAGTCATGGGGAAAATGATTCTTCTCTGGAGTTATAAATAAGCCAAGACACAGAGGTTGTTAGAAAGAGACTTCAGTGAATTAAAGAATGAGGAAAAGCGCCATCAAAGCACTTAAAGAACCTGCCAGAACTTTCCTGGTGAGACTGTAAAAATTGAGTATTACAGTGGTGGAGCCTCTTTTGTCTGTGAGCTTCGTCCAGTTCCAGTGGTTCTCCCACTAAATATCTTCTGCACAATCAACCAAATAGCACAAGTGACCTCAGAATTCAGTTCATGTGAGTTTTTAGCTTGCCTTGAATCATTAGAGATGTTTTGAGAACACATATTCCCTCATGCTCCATACATCCTTTAATGCTGAGGTAAAAAAAAAAACTTTTATTAGATCCTTTAATAGCACAGTTTCTCAATGATGTCATCACATTTATTTTGATATATAAAGACTGAAATTTGTTTGTGTCACAATATGCCATTTTGAGCAAAAAAAAATGCAAGATATTTTATGGGAACATTTTTCTCCTTTTTGTATTCCAGTAGTTTTTAAAAGTTTTGCACAAGCAGCAGATCTGTTTTTTGGAAACACTAACTAATAACAAGCTGTATTATTATTCATGTCAGATGAAGGCCATGACATACCATAACAATAGCCTCCACACATTCATACATATATGCCCATTTTGAATTTGATGCCAGCAGCACATTTCAAAAAAGTTGGGACAGAGTCAACAAAATCTGGTAATATTGTGTAATGCTAAAAACACTTGATGTAACATCTGACAACCAATTAGTTAAACTGGCAACAGGTGAGTAACAAGATTGGGTATAAAAAGTCTTTGAGAAGTAAAGATGGAGAGGGGTTCACCACTCTGGGAAAGACTGTATAAGCAAACAGTGCAACAATTCAAGAATAGCATTTCTCTACATAAAATAGCAAAGAACTTGGGGATTTCATCATATACAATACATAATATCATTAAAAGATTCAGAGAATCCAAAGAAATCTCTGTATGCAAGGCACAAGAATGAAAAGCAATATTTGAAGGCCAGGATCCAGAAACACTGCTGCCCTTTCTGGGCCCGAGCTCATTTACGATGGTCTGAGGCAAAATGGATGAGGGATGTGTGGTTTGACAAATCAAAATTTGAAATTCTTTTTGCAAATCATAGGCGCAGCACCACCTGGGCTACAGAGGAGAGGGACCATCCGGCTTTTTATCAATGCACAGTTCAAAAAGCAGCATCCATGATGGTATGGGGGTGCAGTAGTGCACATGGAATGAGTGACTTGCACATCTGTGAAGGCATCATTAACGCTGCGCAGAATATACAGAGTTTGGAGCAACATATGCTGCCACCTAGATGATGTCTTTTTTTTTAGGAACGGTCTTGCTTATTTCAATAAGCAAGACAATGCTAAACAACATTCTGCACGTTTTACAGCAGCATGCTCTGTAGTAAAAGAGTCCGGTTGCTAAACTTTCCGACCGGTCAGCTGTTGAAAACAATTAGTGCATAATGAAATTAAAAATACAACAAAGGAGACCCAAGAACTGTTGAGCAGCTGAAATCCTATATCAAGCAAGAATGGGAAAACATTTCACTATCATAGCTACAGTAATTGGTCTCCTTAGTTCCCAAACGCTTACAGTGTTGTTAAAACAAAAGGTGATGCAACAAAGTGGTAAACTTGCCCTGTCCCAATTTTTTTTTTCATATTCAAAATGGGCATATATTTTTCAGGAATCAGTAAAATTTCTCAGTTTAAACATATATGGTTTAAAAGATTTCCACATCATTACATTTTGCTTCTTTTATATAGTAATGGAAAACATGGTAGCCCGTAGGAAGTTCCAGTTCCCAATACTGGTACGTTTGGTAATATGCCCAACAAGGACAAGTGTCCCAGCTACTCTGGAGGCAGATCTCAATGACTCTGAATGTATTATTGGTGACATGTTAGGTAAATAGGACTAAGTGTGTGTGTTACATTACAAGTGGTCATGTGACTGTAAGCTACTAGCTTTGTTGCTAGTATTTACCAGTTCTTACTTTGTACCCACAGTGAGTCCAAGATTATGATCCTTAACTAGTCTAAGTTCCAGGTCCATAATCTTGACATTCATCTTTTCCTCAACTCATTTACTGTTGGATTATAGCAATTAATGAATCAGAAACCAGTAGCTGCTAGGGCTGCTTCATCAGCAGAGTGGTCTTTACATTTTCTCTGTTGTGATGTTATGATGCCCTGCTCTGATAAAACCTGGACCTGGGAAAGGCAGACGGCGGCAGCCTGACTCTTTGACCTCTGCGTGCCCTGAGAGGTTCTTACACACCTCAATGGGGTGATTGTTCGGCTGCCAGCGTTTTCGCTACTGCGGAAATGCACGCAAATCAATGTTTTGAGACAACTTCGATTTCTCCCTGATATTGACGTTGAGCGCATAGTGGGGTTGACTTGACAGCCCAAGCTGCTTTTTTGTTGGCAGCCAGATTAAAAAAACATGCAGACCGACAAGCCATACCAGATTTACATTCATTCAAACCGTCCCATGAAAATTGATTCAGTGGTGAAGATGGAGAACAAAAATGCTGCTCAGCTGATGACTGTAATCATATATGTTCTTTGAATTGTTCTCAAAGTGATAATCTTGTGTTCAGTGCGAATAGAGTTGTCTGGGGCACAACCTAATGCAGGGTAAAATGTAAAATAATTTGTATGTATATTCAAAGGTCACCTGCTCATATATATAGAAATGTCATCTGTGAATTTTGACAGATATTTCTTGAGATTCGTCCTAAAGACCTGTTTTTGTGCTATGGTCAGGGTTAACGTAAGTGTTTTTAGTATTCACACTTGCTTGGTAGCACTGTTTTGGTGCATATAATCAACTCGCAGTAAGAGCTAGCTGGGCTAAAGTATAGCCTCCATGTGGTGGGCAGAGTTTTAACAATTACAATCAAGCCTCTCAAAGTACACCAA
>JAILXH010143559.1:0-15849 GCA_023558415.1 Piaractus mesopotamicus
TACATACATACATACATACATACATACACACACACATACATACACACACACACACATACATACACACACACACACATACATACACACACACACACAACCATATAAATGAAAGAGGCTCTGAGAACAAGGCCTCACTCACCTGTCGTGCTCTTTGTCCACCAAGTGATAGCGGGCGCGGAAGGCCACTAACCGAGCATAGTAGGCGGGTGCTGGGATGGACACGGAGCGCGTGCAGCGAACATACGTGTGGCACAGCTGGTAGGTGAGAATCTGGAGCTCGTCTGCAGTGAAGCGATTGTCATCCCACAGCACGTAGTAATGAGAGGGTCGGCTGGTGCCCTAAAACACAGGAAAACATTTTCAGAATACTAATTCCTAAGAAGACCGAGCAAAAGTACTTCAAACTGTGCATAGGAGGCAGGGGAACAAAAACAAACAGCAGGACCCACCTGAATACCTGCATGACTGCACAGGTAGAAATCAAACTCAAAGGGGTGTGTGATGCTGGTGTCGACTGTGGTTCCTGCTGGAATGTTGCCACTTTTCCCAATCTGGTGAAATAAGGGCGAAAATGTGTTAAAATCTATAAATATTATTAAATACTTACACAGTATTTTTATTTAAATTCTAGTCAAATGGCCATTAAGTACAAGTTAAGTACAAAAAAAAAGGAGAAAACACATACAACGCTTCAACAAATTAATATCAATATTTTTCAGTAATTATAATTAAACAGTTTTTTCAGTGTTTGGTGTGTCCACTCTTTCCCTGTGTTACAGCTTCCGTTCTTTTCAGGAGACTCATTTTCAGTTTTTCAAATAAATCTGCAGGCACACCTCCCAAGTTCAGTCTTAGAAGTTGGTTGATGATTTTCTGAAGAAACCCAAACACATATAGAGATGTTGAAGTCTGGACTCTGGTGTGGTCAGTCCATTGTTCAGCTCCTTTGTTTGATGTGTCCGTCTCCTTTTCTCAGTGAGGCTTCTTGACAGCTTCACATCCTTTCAGACCCATAGCGCCGAGTTGTCTTCTCGCAGTGGAAGGATGGCAGTAGATTTTCTCAGATCTGAATCAGCCTGATTTTGTCCTTTCTCTCAAATACGAAAGCTTTAAGTACTGTTTATCTGATGGGGGCAGTTTTGGTGGTCTACCTTGCAGGTGGTTGTTGGGAGTCTTTTTGTAGCTTTTAATCATTTTTTTTTTTAACTCCAGTTTTGGAAACTTGTGTGTTTTCCACTTATTTTTCTTTGACTTTCCTCTCCTAATACAAGTGGATTATCTTATATTAAATATCTTTAGAAATATCTCCTGAAAAACGAATAGCTTGCACTTAATGGCTGTTTTGACTAGAAATTAAATAAATGAGGGGTGGTCTCTGACTTTTGCACAGCACTGTATATACACATTATAAGCACCAGTGCTGTTTCTAAACTGTTTTCAAAAAAGCATGACACATGTATTACTCTTACAGCTTCAAACTCTAAGCCTGTGAGTTCGTCTGTGTTTAATCTGTGTTTAATCATTCTTTTCATTTCTTTGAGGCTTCAGCCAGACCCCTCTCAGCAGTGAGTCATTATACGCTGTTCCAGGAAACTCACCCTCTCGGACTTGTCGGCGCAGAAGAGGCGGGTGTGGTGGCGTTTCTGCACCACGATATAGGTGATGCCGGGCTGGTAGTCCTTCTCCAACTTGATGCAGGCGTCCCTGATGGCCAGCAGCTCATAGTGCAGGATCTGCATTTAGAGGAAGGACAGAAAACAGGCATGAGTCATCTCTGCCAAAATCATCCTCAGGGATCTGATTCGCTCATCATTTTTAAAAACACTTTCAGGAAAAACAGAATGAAGGCAAATTTTAAATTAGTGAAGCTTATGGGGCGTAAATAAGAAGAAATCAAGCTGATTGAACCTCGCCAACTTCATTTCCTGTTAACCTTTTGCTTTTTTCCTAACAATTTTTCAAGTTTTTTTGTGAATGTCTAAATTCTAGATTGATGCTGATTTCCGATATTCTCCACGTACATATCGGTCAGTGCATATACTGACGCAGACACACGTGCATTTATAAAACGTACAACTTGGGACTAAATCTACCTCAGTTTGTATTACCGAGAAATATAACATTTATTTGTATTATTTGCATCATCAAATATTAGTTTGAAATCTGAAAAATTACACTGTGTGGAAATTTCATGATGAATGGAAAAATAAAAAAATGCTCCAAAACTGTATTTGGGAAATAAAAGTTGTTACACACTTAAATTAAAAAGCAACCAATGTTTTTTTTTTCTTAACATTTTGAAGATCCAAGGTTTTGGTCCACCAACAGTGGTTTGCAAATGACCTCTGTTTTGATTGGCTGCCCTGAACTGTGTATTATTCAAAAAGCAGTCCAGGCTGAAAACAGTCCTAATTTCAGTGCAAGTGGGCGGAGCTAAATTACTGTACATAGATATATATGTAAACAACATTGGTTTTTGTGACATCACAAATAAACAATACACTGTTATAGAACCATTTTCAAAAAGGTTCCCTATAGAACCATAACCATATGCAACACAGTCTCCATCAATCTGAAGAACCATTTCACCATGCAAAGAACCACTTAAGCATGAAATGGTTCATGGTTCTATACAGAACCATTGCCTTTACTAAAGAGCCTTTTAAATGTGTAGTCTAAGATGATAACTGCACCCATATCTATGTCTATAATTACTGTGATTGCAATAAACGGCAATTAGAACATTTGCACAGTCAAAAGCACCTACACTCCACATTTGTTCAGGTTGTGTGGACGCGATACACACAGTGAGATGATTCTGCACACTACGGGATAATTTTCACTAACAGCTGCACGGTGTGATTTACTCAGCGCGGAGGCCAACAATTCTGATGAATCACGATGAAAGTACAATTTACTTGAAGTGACAGATACTGAAACCAGCCAAATGGGCTGACCTGTGGTAGCTGGCCTTCTGGAACGCCGTCCCTGTAGAAGATGATTCTGGTGGGCTTGAAGCGGGTGGACTTGTAGAACTGGATGAGGAGTTCCCGCACCATGTATGAAAGGTCTTCGATGATTTCCTGCCGGGGCCTCTGCACCCGCACTGTGGCGCAGTACCGACTGGGGTGGGCATCCATACTGCCCACCACCTAGAGAGAAGGGAAAAGGGTGATCGGTTAGAGAAATACAGTACTGGGTAAAAGAATGACCAGCCTCCATTTATTTACTGTCCATTCAATGCAAGTTCTTCATTTTCAACGAAGATGTTTTTGAAGAGCATAGACATAAGATCCTTGCGTAGAAAGAAAGAAATAAGTCCACTTGCGTAAAGAAAAAGAAAAAAGCAGAAAATATTAAAATATATTAAGGAAATGAAAAAACAGACAAGAAAGGAAGAAAACTAGCTAGTCAAACAAAGAAGCTGCTGGTGTTCTCAGAACAATGGGCTGAATGTGTTAAATGTATGTGTGAAATTATTTGGATCACGAGAAGCACAAATGGCAACTAACTTCTAAGACTGAACTTTAGATGTGTGGCTGCAAAGTGTGGCACCTGCAAAGAATGGAAGCTGTAATAAAGACAAAGAGTGGACACAGTGAATACAGAAATAGTCTTATATTTATTTGTTAAGGCGTCTGTGTAATTGTCTGCTGAACAGTTAGTGACTAAGCAGGCATGTTGGCTGGAGATTAACTAAAAGATGTCTGGTCTTTTGCACAGTATTGTAGACTGCTGAAAAAACTACACAATTTCCTTAATGAGGCAAACCCAAAGGTTTCCAACCTTCCCAAGTTTACTTCACTACTTTTATTACTTTTCACTGGAGCGATGAGGCTGATGAGGCTACGCAATTTAATCTTATACACCACCGATTAGCATCACGCCCATAGCATGCCTAAATCATCACGCTTGCCTTGAATCATGTGGAGCTGTTCAGTAATCAAACATAGACTTGATTATGTGGTTTCTGACAGTGAATGACACAGTTATCTATAAACAAGGACAAAAACATGTTGCATAGTTAAGGGAGAATTACTCTGTTTCTACAAAATTTCTGCATAATCAAACTGTTAAAATGTAAACAAAGCCTTTCCGAATGATTTAACGTGAAATGCTCTATTCTGGTACAACTTGGTAGAAACAGAGTCAGAGCTGTTCACAGTGATGGGCTGTGTGTGTCACAGTGGTGACACACAAAATGGCTAAGAACGTGCTGCCTGATGACTGGGATTAGGGTCGGGAGGTGAGCCAGTAATAAAAATGTTTTTTTTTTTCTTTGGTTATGATAAAGGCGTTTGAAAATTACGACAAATTTCTATTCCACATCTGTCAACTAACCAGCCAAATAAACACATTTTACTCATTTACATTTCACCTAGATGAACCAGTCTGCAAGATTTGCTTGAAAACAGTCATAGCCAGAGACGCAAACAGTTCTCAAAAAAAACTGATAGGCGTTTTCGCTAACAAACTTACCACCCAGGAAAACCTATACCTCAGAAATATCTGGAGACAGTCTGAAGGTATGAAAAAGGAGGATCCCATCCGAACACTGTTTTATGGCAAATTTGGATTTTTTAAAATATATAGGCCAAACTTAGGCCAGTAAAGTACATGCAGGGTGTTGTAAAGCAAATAGTTCCACTAAAAATATATTTCACCTTATCCCGCAATAGTTTTTTGAAGGAAATGATGTCATTACATACAACATTTGTAATCGCTAATAACTCAGTTTGATGGAAACGAGTTGCTGGGCAGTAAAAATCATTTCCATTTCACTGCAATTTGTGCAGAAAGTTGATAGAAACGTTTGCTATTGGGAGACTGATCTAATTTATAAAAATGTGTGAAAACACCACATCCAACAATGAGCTGAATGTAATGTGAATAAATGACGCAAAAATGCAAAATATTCAGACATCCATTTTTCTACAGCGAAATATACAGACAAGACATGAGACTTTTTTTTAGAGAGAATTTCACTGTGTTGTTTGTGCAGCAAAAACAAACAAACAAACCTCCAGATGCACAAAGATATTGTTTGCTCCTCACGAAACAGTTAAGCTGTAAAAGCTGGGGCTGCTACTTTCCATACAATCCTCCATTCTCGAGAAACAGTCAGAACTGTTTACAGTGGTGGTAATAGGAACCAGACACCTGAAGAGTTTAACACCTCTGAAAGCTCCCTCACAGAAAGTTATTTCACAAAATGGTAAGAAATACGCTGCTGGATGCCTGAGATATTGGGTTAGGATCTTTTAAAGACGTTTCTGGCCTATTTTTAAAGTCACTGGTGGTTTTGTAAAGCCAATAAAATGGTTGCGTTTGCACTGTAGACATGGTGACCCCTGGTTCCTATTACCACCACTGTCGAGAAACTGTACTATGAACCATTTCACGTCAAACCACTGATTTATGCAGAAAGCTTACAAAAATCTGTAGAACTGCTCTGTAAACTAATCTGACACAATGTGGCCATTCTATAGAATTCCACGCATTGCTATAAAAGCACTGCCCTCTATTGGCTGAGAGGAAGTACTGAACAATTCCAGATGCTGTCAGTAGCTCACCTCGCCATAGGGATTAGGAAAGAAAAGAAAAAAAAAAAAACACAAAACACAGTCAACACCGCTCAGCACCACACCCTCCGAACACACAAACACCCGTACAGACATGTGCTCCAGAAGCGTCCACTCCTTTCGCTCATTTCCCTGTGACTCAGCCCTTTGTCACCATCGCCTGGCAACCACAAAGCGGCCGCGCGGTCACGCCGCGGTGGGGCGTGTGGTGACGTCGTTTCCTGTTGTCTGTGAGTCATCAGCGAGCCATTCGCTCACTCCCTCTCAGCTTTAACCACTCCTAAATCCTTCCTTCTCCACCTCTGCTGCGTGCCTGGCTCTCCACAGCGTTCTCCAGAAGCAAGAAGGACAGGGTGGTGCTGACCACCGCAGCAGCAGTAGGGCGGTCATTACGGCTTCGGCTCGCCCCTCAGAGTCCGGAGGATTGAGCCACTGCCCACAGGCCTTCAGCCCTCTTACAATTACAACCAGCTACTGAACCACAAGGCACTTCTACACAGTAAACAGCCTCATGTGGGGAAAAAGGCCTTTACTGTAATTACTATACAAGTCTGCTCAAATAAGGCGGTGCTGATAGGAAAAGGTATAACTGGAGTAGCTCAGGTTCATCTGCTTGAAAAGAAAGGTGCAGAAAATCCAGTTGTTTACATGTTACATTGAAAGTATATGAGACATTGTGCCTCACTGATTAAAGGGAAATAACACACGTTTTTCAAAATTTAATAAAAAAAAAAAGGTGGAATTCCACTTTAAGAAAGGAACAGAACAATAAAGAAAAGCATTACGGTTAGGATCTTCAACAGAGCTGAAGTGCCTCTGGGCTCAAACTTCAGATTAATAAGCACATCACACAACTACAAAGTAAGCAGGAGACCGAACTCCAGACGCAAACTCTGCAGCGAGAGGAATGAGTCAGGATTGAGGCCCAGGCGTGACAGCTGATTTTGATCATCTAGATATTCTCTTCGCTGATGAATGTTTGAATATCTGGCTATTTTCCCCTCATGACTTCAAGTAAACACTGAGTCTTATTTAACATGTGTAGATTAGATCTAGTCTCAAAATGAATACTAGGTCAGATTTAACATGCGTTCACATGTTCAGAATTGATACTAAATCCGATAAGATACTTGTATTCCTGTATATAGCGCAGCCGCACAGTGCACACTTCGGGTCTATTAAAATTAATACTGATTCAATACTTAAGACTACGCTAATCTAACGAAGGAAAGATATTCCGAGTGTGCATTCCTACAGGCAGGAGCAACTCCAAAGAGGAAAGATGCAGCTCCAAGAGAGTTATGCCCACTCATTTGCTCAGATTTTCTAGTCTACTATTTACTTTAACACTAAGCTGATATTTTTTGCCTGCTTTTTTAAATGACTGTTTTATAGTGTATTTAATAAGATCCTATTTGACTGCTCATCAAATCAGATGGCTGTCAGTGTAAAGTGCTAAAATAACAACTTGAATGTGTAATATGATCATAGCAGATACACAGGGGATTCAGAGCTTTCAGAAATGAGGAGCCTCTTTTTTTTTTTTCATGGGTGTTGCTAATGTGGGAACAACATAGTGAAACAATGCCATCAAAATGGGATTAAAACTAATAACGTGCTATGTTTCTGTCTTTTCATTTCTTTGGCTGTTATAGCATTCATTGTAAATTTTTGTTTGTTCAAAATTATAGAAACTGAAAGTCACACTAAAGTTTTTAAACTAGCCAAATAAGTCTGAACAATGGCCACTTTTCCACTATCGACCCAAACAGTTCTCAGGGCCGTAGTGGGCTGTTCCGTTCTGGTCTGGACTTGGTTTCTTTTTCCATCTGTTGTGCAGATAATAAGAACCAGTAAATACTGAAGAAAACTACACAAACAAGTGGCTAACAGCTAACAGGCTAATAGCTACACACACAGCACCCACCACAAAACACGTTTGATTCGTCTGTCACTCCAACTTCAGTAACAGCGTGCTGTCCTCTTCTTTATTCTCCAAATGGGTGTTATTTGAACATCTGCTACTGAAACAGCCTGTACTGCGGTGGCTTTTACCTGCAGCCGGCTAACAACGCTAGCATTACCATCGCCCAGCTGAGTACAGCACAAAGCGCTGCAGAATAATTCTATTTTTCATCTTTCTGTCACTTCAAAACCAGTCATTCGAATTTGCACTCTCAGATATGTGTTTTTAAGCTCTAAACAGGTCTTTTTTACGTATCAGTTGGAACTGAGTGTGTACTGCTGTGGGAGGCACCGTACACTCATGGTAGCTTAGCCTAGCAGACTACAGTTTAAAACACTACAAAACAAGTTCAATTTCGGCTTTCTGTGACTTCACCATTAGTCAGTTGACATTGCTCACACTGCTATAAGTTTTTATCGTCTATACTTGTGATAGCAGAGCACCAGTTGAGTTAGTAAAATCAAACCCGTACTGGGGTTTTGGATCCTGTTAAGTTAGCTAGGAGAGAGGAGCCAGCTAACATCAGCTTAGCTAGGAGGCTCCAGGTCCAAACACCACAGAACAATTTAATTTCGGCTTTTGGTCCCTCCAACACCAGCCGCTCGACTTTATTCCGTCAGATTTGAGTCATTATCATCTAAACTTGCGTAAGAAAGCTTTTTTACTGCAGCATGCTAGATAAGTTAATGCTAACCAGTTACTCTCTCCTGGTTAGCAGTGCCATTTAACTATTAGAAACTGGTGGTAGATTGAAGCTTGGACATTTATTGAATGGCAGGTTTAAAATGCACTGCTTTAAGTTTTTTGCCATCAGTGTGAGCGAACTGGACTTCTTTGATTGTTTTCGCGATTGTTTTAAATAGCGCAGCAGGATGTGGTGGCACAACGTAGAATCATCAGTGGCTTCAAGAACGGTTAGGTACTCATGCTGAAAAAAAAAAAACGTGCGGAGCTCGGTTTAAACATTCCGTGTCGAACTATGTCTGTGTGGAAAACTCACTGGAACGGTTACCCTCCTGATGACCCATCTGACCTCTAGATCTTGTGCTTTGGCCCAGTTTAGCCCCTGGGTACACCTGATCTACTTTGACTCCAATTTGGGTACTGGAATTTTTTTTCAGTAACTGCTAAGAAATTTTCAGTAATTACTGTGAAAGTACTGTGTAAGCTACAGAGTAGTATGACCTTCCAGAGGCTAAAGTATAAACATAATTATTAAATGCACTTTAAATTTATTTTATTTATTTATTCATTCTAAAATAAAACTGTGCCACAGTTTCTCATTTCAACGTTCTTTAAAGCTTGTCCAACATTGTCCAACCTAGCAACAGCTGTTACGCATTTGTTACGTAGTGCATTGATGGTGTGATGTGCGAGAGAGAACACATGAATCATGCTTACTGCAGTAATTGAGGGCTTTTTGCCATCTCCTGCTGGTGGATGAGTGACATCTGCTCCGAGGAAGATAACGGGCTGCTGGAACACCGCGGACCTGGAAGCACAACACACACAAAATGGTTTTCCGCTATGTACACATCACAGGGACGAAGTGGTGCAAGTCTCATTTTCTGCCTCAGCAGCCAATTTTCCATCCAAAGGATTTTTTTTCAGAACAATGTTTAATGCTTTTGTTGACACGGGGGAAAAAAAAAAAAGAATAATGCATTTATCCATAAATTTAGTGGCATTTCTCTCAGATGTCCTTCATGTGCCTCTTACATAAACAAAAACAAACACAAACAACATCATGGAGGAGCTGGACTGAGGAGGAAATGAGAGCTGGTACGGGTTCTCACCGTTGATGTGGCACTAGGATGTTGTTGATGCCGCCGAGTTTGACGTTGATTTTGAGGCAGAGGTTGGAGAGCGTCTGTGGAGATGTCTTCACCACGTTCTTCACTTGAACACACTGAGTGGCCATGCCCAGAAGAGTGTCTCCTACACGCTTCACTTCCGCTGCACCATAAACACAGAACACAGAGAGCTCACACAAACATACTGATGTTATTTATCAGTTATTCATCAGTTTATGTTAAAAGCTAAGTGAAGCTTTTTCAAATGAACCAAGCCCTGCACATTTAAGTGCCATTTCAAGTCAAGCCATCAAACATCAGTTCAATTTTTACATGCACCTTGGGACGTGAATATTGGATATGTATTTATATTGTTCGATTACACCACTAAAAACAGCCCGCTGCCATTTTGGTAGGCAAACTGCAACTTTCACATAGCTTGTCTCGTCACCATTGCTGCAGCTACAAGCCTGCAGGTGGAGGAAGGCCAATGGAATGGACATTTTGAAACAGAAGCTGGCGAATAAGAATCCAACATTAGCTTCGCTACATACACACATGGCTAAAAGATATCCAGTTTACCTCGGTAAATGCATCCTTAATCAGGAAATATCTTTAGAAATTTTTAAAGTGGCACAGCAGAGCTACAATCAGGAACTGGAGCTGCTGAACTGTTGAATGAGTCTCACTAATGCTGTGTCCCAAACCTTCTACACTAATGAGTGCACACTGTTTCTGATACAAATTTTTTTATTTTTTTTTTTACATACTATTTAGCGTGCTAGTATGCAGTTTGGGGTGCAGCAGAAGTAACAGTGGGAAATTCAGCTTTCGCTTATCATCGTTTTTTTTTTTTTTTTGCTGCAAACAATGCAAAACACATAAGTGTATTAGTTAATATAGTTTAAAAATTAAAAAATAGCTTTAAACTGAGCATAAAAAAAAAAAAAAAAACACCACACAAAGTACAGGTTTTACTGCCTTTGCTGGATCGGTTATTACTTTATGATAGGACACACCACTACAGCGCTGCAAAATGAACTTGAAGTCGCCTACCAAAACAGAGGCAGAACATACATGCTGTCACTGGTATACTACGTATAAGATTTAGAAGTCTTCTTGCTGTGTACCATAGACAGGCGTTTTTCCGGGCAAGATGACGATGATGAGCTGCAAGCCGGAGTAGGTGTTCTTCAGGTGTCTGAACATGGGCTCCACACTGTCTGCTCCCTGCGCATACTTACAGAAACATGGCTGGCCCTGGATGGGCATCCCAGCATCTTTCGAGATCTTACGCAGCTGGTCGGTGAAGTTCCTGCAAGAGGTGAACATGAAGTTAAAACTGAGACTCAGCAAACTTTATGTGACAAAAAAAGTTACTTTTTTTTTACAAATAATACAATGAATGGGGATGTTTTGTGACTATGAAACACATATTGCAGCAATGTTTCTGGCATTTCAAAAAAACAAAAAAAAAAGAAAAGAAAAAGGAAACACTCAAAACAGTGACACAAGTTTTTCCCACTAACACAGTAAAGTCTTACTTGAGCACTTCCTCTCGACATTGTTTCTGAGGGGCAAAGCAGGCGATGGCCCACACTTTGATCTCAATGCCGTTGTAGAATTGCTTCCCTCGCATGTCCCACACACCCTGGTTGGGTGTGGCTATGGCCCGGTTCTGCAAAGAGGAAGAGCATTTCTATAAACGGACATGTATACTTAATAGTGATGCACCAAAATGAAAATTCTTGGCTAAAAATTTAAAACTGATTGCTGTTTTATTTATGCATTTGAATAAATGGATTAAACATAAAAAAAACTACAATGTAATTAAAGTACATTTTTATTATTGTTAAAAATCAGATTTTCAACAGAACAAAATTTAATTTATAGTAAACATAAAATAAAAACAAAAGTGATAATAGTATGTGCCGCGAAATCCAACGTGCTTGTCAACAGAGAACAGTCATCCAAGGTATTCCATTAGCATAGGATTTTTTTCTTTCTATTATTTTTGCTTTTTGGCTGCCGTTTGTACATTTCTACAGCTCTCAGGAAGTTTTTTTTCTAGCTCTCTTTAATTATTTAAAATAGAGAAGGCAAAGCACCTATATGCTGTCAAAGCTAAGCACTTCTAATTCAAATTTTAATGTTTTTCTGCCCTTAATTTCATACAGTAGATACCAAAAACTGTACCGTGGCCCAAAAAACGTCACACATACCGGACTGTGGGCCCACTGTACCACTGCAACTCTAGCCTGTGCTAACTGGTACGAGAGAGCAAAGGAACAAACTTATTAAGTGTTAGATTTCTACATTTTGTTGTTGTCCTGTTTTCTTTTGTTTTTTTCAGCCTTCCTTCTCTTTCGGCCAAAAACCAAAAGCACCACTTTTGACCATTTTCAGCAAAAACATTTCAGTATATCCCTAAGACTTAACAGCTTAACATAGTTAAAGGCAAGCAAGTGTTGCAAGTTCATATACTTTCTAAACAGTGAAATTCCATGACTTAAAACTAAATTTCAATGTTAAACATCTAGCATAGTGCTGGGTGATATATCATTTATACCGGCACTCCATTAAATTCACACATCATATGGCTGCTGTCGGAAGAAAACCTCATATCTCCATTTTTGCCGTTTTTCAGTTTTTGACATAATTTAAAAAAAAATGCCTGTTGTCCTTTACATTGTGTTTGAATTTTATGATGAATGGACCAAAAGAAACGGCTCAAAATGACTTGGAAAAAATATGGGTTCCATTGACTTACATTAAAAGTAAAGTATGTTTTTTCCTTCTCCTGTAAAGTTACCACTTTGGAGATACAAGGTTTTGCTCCAACAGCAGCGATATGACACTGTCTTCCAGTTTCAATTACATTTTTATTCATGTAATTTGAAAGACAATAAGCATTTGCTTTACTCATGTTATCCACATTAACTGATACCGTAATCTTCAGAGGAAAAAAATTCCTACACTCTTTAAATATTAAAAAAATCAAAAGCACTTGTAACGAGTCACAATGCAGTTTAGATGGAGTGACATCTCAGACATCAGAAAACACATCTGTCATTTTGCTTAATACGTCATTGTTTCATTTAGAGCCTAAGTATTTAGTTTAAACTACAGTTTCCTACAGTCGTATTCTTATGTGCAAACATGCCTATAGGTTTAATTTGTAAAGAGTAATCTAGCGTCTCATTGAAACATGTTGTGCATGCATGTTGCTCACCAACATTATATTTAGTTACGTATGATGCTAAATCCAATACGTTAAGAATAAAGACAATTCTTTAACTAGTGACATGAGGTAGCAAACTTAAGCTCTACATGGACGGGATTATTTTTACATGGTGAGGGGAGGTAATGCATTCATTAAGCTACTGATGTTGCGCAGTAATTTTAGTCCCGTTCAAATCCGCAGCATCAGTAACTTGCGTAATTTTACATATGGGATAAAGTGAGAGTCAGTTCAGAACTTTGAGTACCCAACGCACAACAATGGCTGTATGTTTATTGAGAGCATCTCAACAGTCAGATGGCTGATGTTTGTTGAGTAGCCGCAGTGCAGGCCGAGCGCTGTGACTCGCAGGGAAGAAGCTGGTCAAGCAGGTCTCAGTCTGTGAAGCAGCAGCAGTATGTTTTCCCTCTTTCATTTGTGTTGTTAATCCGTCCTCGCTAGTGCTTGAATGGCAAAAAATGCTACCCACCAGCTTACCAGGTTTCATGTTAATAAATGTTAGTAAAGCTAGTCCATGCACAGATACATTAGTCTTAGTTAAAAAACTTGTTTTTAAAAAAAACTCACAGTTGTAGTGATGTTAAAAAAGAACAGAAATGTATGAGGTAAATGTGGACTGTGATTTGGAGCTGCAGTCGCGTTTTCACTGAAAAAACTCCACTGGCTTTCCCAAAAGAGTAAATGTTTGGTCTCAAGATTTCTCTTTACATTTGATGGTTTTTGTGATTTGTCACTCCATTCATTGGGCTTTTGGATTAACATCGTCACAATCAACAACAATGATAAATCGTACTTGATATTTGCTTCTTTATCACTGGTTTATCAGTTTGTATTTAACCACTCAGGTCGCTGACGCTCGGCCAAAAGACACTCCGCTACGACCCATGAAATCAGACGCATCTCTTCTCTATTATATTATGGCTCGTCTAACGTTTTTAAACAGCAGCTTGTGCTTAGTGTCTAAAGAGTCAGTCGTTAAAAACAGTTGTTACGTTGACTGTATGGCACCGACGTGCCTCTAGAAGAGAATGAAAGCCAGCTCTACTGTTTCAGCTGTTTGTTGCAGACCCGGATATAGGTGGAGTGTTCACACATATCAAAACAGGGAGAAATTAAGAAAAAGATGTGGTAAGTCCACACCAAACAAAGTGCCCTGAGAAACTTCTGCATCTCTGGCTCGCTGTCTGCATCGCATGTCCGTGGCTGTGTTGACTCAGACAACACAGGTTAAGAAACCCTAATCTAGACTATTCAGTGTTTCTTACGTGATAAGATGACTAATCACATGTGCGAAAAGTCCAGGAAATTTTCTTTTTCAATTTTCTTTTTTTTCTTTTATTGTTTTCCGTAACTTTTCCAGAACAAATTTCTATATTCCATGACATTTCTAGGTTTTTTTTAAACCATAAGAACACTTGTGATGATTTGAATTTGTGTTTGCACAGTGCTAATTAGCGTACATAAGCTACTATCATTACTTATTAACGCCATTAGCCTCATAGGATCCACAAAACAAAAATAAATAAATAAATAATTTTTTAAAAAAAATTTGTTTGGATGTTGGATCATTATCGCAATGTTCATCATAACATTAAAAACTACAAGTAAAACAGAACGAATAAAAACTAAACACTAAACTAAAACTTACTTTTCAGAAAAAACAAAACAAAACCAAGACTAATAATGCACCCTTTATGGCTAACTGAAACTAAACTGAAATCAAAAAACAAAATGACGTTAATAAAAATAAAACTAATGAAAACTTCAAAACTATAGTAAGTCTGGTCTGGTCCTTATAATTCTCCCATGTTTGTATCTTACCCTGCCGCCGTACTGCAGGATAGGCGCCGGGAGGACTCTGCCCGTCACCTCCGCCATGTCATCCTTCACCTTTATCCCAAACTCTTGAATGTAGGGGTCCAGATTGAAATTAGCGTTCTTCATCTACAGAAAGACGCACATGGACACAGGTTTAGAAGAAACTCTTTCCATTTGTCACATATGGTGAATGCCTTAGGTTTTAAAATATGTCATGAAAAAAACATTTATTCTGTTATCAAACCAATTATGTCGTTTTACTTTTTATTACTATTTCACGCTTTAAAATGAATTTCCACTGAATGGGACTCTACAGGCAAATGCTGTTTTTAAATTTTTTAAAAAATGCACTTAGCCATGTTGTGTTTTCATGACTGTCCACTAGGAGGCAGCACTCACCAGTCTGCTGATCTCCTCCTGTCTGTCCGGTGCAGAGCGTGCCGTGGCTTTGATCATGGTGGACGTCTGATTATCGGTCAGTTTCTTTATGCACCTCTGCCCGGCTACTATATTACACACCTACAAAAGAGGACAAAAGGGAAACAAAAACATGGTCAAAATCATCGGAGTCTTGTGGCTTTTTAGATGAATTAATGATTTTGACGATGATGTCTCACCTCTAGAGGCAGGTAGGTGTGTTTCTGCTCCTGGCCCACCTGCAGGCAGGGCAGGTGAGGGTATTTAAGCTGCAGGTTGTACTTCTGTTTAAAATATTGCGCCACTGTACATTCCACTGTTTGACCACTCTCGAGCTGCAGCGGAAACCTGGAGACAAATCCAGAAGGTAACAATCATCATCTCAGCACTAAACAGGCACAGCTCTAAACCTTGTCCAGCACATTCTCCATTCTTCACCGTACTGTAAAGTACTGGGCAAAATCAGATGTCCACATACTTTTTGAACATACAGTTGAGACACACAGTGAGTTTTAGAGATAAAAGACTCACGTCTGGTGACTAGCAGGACGACGTGTAACATTACACACTCGATACTTTCTCTTCATCTGACCGCAGTGCGTCACCTCCACCTTCAGCCCTAAAACACAGAACACACAGATAAGTATCAAATATTTACCATAAATAAAAAACTTCATACATATATCTGAGTCTTTAACAGTGTGATTCATGATGACCGATGACAATGACTCAGTGGATGACTGTCCAGAGTAATTCAACTGGATTCAGTAACCGCTTGCCTCAGTTCAAAAGTTTAATCTTAATCTATTAGTCTTTTATTGAGACAAAAAAAAAAAGTTTGATTCACTGTTTTCGAAATCAACCACTATCAAGAATGACTTAATGGAAAATTGTGATTAGAGTATCATCGCTGTTGAACTGGCAGTAATCTGATGTATGCCTTGGTTAAAGATTATATGAATCAGAAATCATAACACACATGCTAATTATGGGAAAACAAGAATGTTGTCTTTTTATATATATATATATATA
>JAILXH010143565.1:11134-21809 GCA_023558415.1 Piaractus mesopotamicus
CAGCGATGGCGTTCGCTTTTACTGCGCATGCGCCCCGTAACAACGGCCAACACCACCACCTGTAGTCACTTTAAACTATTTTTGCACTAGCAAATAAAACAACAAAACACAATAAATACTTTCTCCTTTACACCATTTTATATAGCTTAATGACTATCACGACCAAATAAACCGTTAAAGGACAGAAAACTGACAGAAGGACCGTCACGTTTACCTGCAGATGTTTAGGCGTTGCTGAATCCCATATCCAACAGAATGAGCACAGCAAACGGATAACGCAGATTCCTTACGGACCCTTTGCTACAGGAGTTTATGTGAGGGTCAAACCCAAGCTTAAGACCTTGCGCAGGTCAGGACGTCTTGCCTGGCTGCCCCACAGTAAGCGCCCCCACACACAGCACAGCTTTCAACACTCGGGCGCCTCCCACTGGTGCCGCGCGCAGCCCGTTGGGCTGTCCGTGTTTTTGCCCCTGAAGTGTCTTGTCATTAACTTCAACTTATAACGCATTCATTCAGTCACTCACTCATTCACCCAATCACACTGTCATTCACTTGCTCACTCATTCACCCAATCACCCTGTCACTTACTCTCTCTCTCACTCATTCACTTGCTCGTTTCCACACTGTCACTCACTCATTCACTGATTCCAGTAAAATGCTGTTTTTTGGCAAAATATAATCTGTTGAAAGAATAAATTTGCTGTTAACATTATTACATTGCCTGGAATTTAGTAAAAATGTTGATACTTCAGTTAAATAATAACTAGAACAGCAATGAAACCTTTTAGCAAATCCAGCATCTATCAGCATAACTGTAGTTATTTAGATGCTATTCTACCCTTTTTTTTCTTGGTGGAAAAAAACGAAATGTTAAAAATGTTTATTAAAAATGTATAATGCAAGATTTCCATTCTTTGTAAAACCACCAACTCTGATTAAGTTAATTATTCTACATCAGGTTTGTAGTTCACATGACATACGCACGCATAACTCAGGAAAAAAACACATGCCCCCAGAAAGTGCCTTTTGAAGCTGGAATAAGTTTGTGGGTGGAAAAACTCTTCTCCATCCGTGTATCTATCCATCCTTCCTATCCATCCTTCCTGTCCAGTTTTTGCTGATTTGCTGATATAGCTTTCACAGTCATCAGATAATGGGAACAGAATGGAAACTGAGTCTTTCAGTAAAGATGGGGAGAGAAAATCAGCTTGGGAAAAAAGAAAAGAATGTAGACAGTAATTTAAACAGGATAAATCCAGATAATGATGGTTATGGGTGTATGTTAAATATAATGTAAAACTTCACACACACACAAATTTTTTAAAATGACAATTTAAAGAACCAGCCATTGAAAGCTACATTACCAAACCAAAAGTAGTTGTTGGTATTGCTCCAGTGAGACTGATTTCATTTTGTTTTATTTTAACTTTTTTCTTTTTTTCTATATTTTATTGTATTATATTTGTATTATCTTAATTTGATATATTCGTTTACTTTCGTTTTCATATTCGACTGTCTGTTGATTTACATTTTTATTTGCTGTTTTATATATGTTCTAAAGCTGCATGTGATATTTAAATGACAAAATACACTATACATGTAAAGCTCAGCTGTGTGACTCATTATAAAAAGCTGTGGGAAACAACTTAATATTGCCCAAAAACATGCCCTTCCTCTTACAACACCATGGGCTGTAGACATGCAACTTCTCAGTGAGTCACCAAAGCTCAGTTTCAGAGAACAAGCTTTCCACACTCACTCTGGCCATGTGTTCACAAAAAAAAAAGTGCCTGAAGAGCGACCATACAATTAACTCGATAGACTGTGAAAAAAAGGTTGCAGGATTTATAAGTGACAAATTCAGCGGCAGTTCGAAAAGATGCGGTGGCTGGTTTCACAGGGCTTGGACGAAGCCTGTGCTAGCCTTCACCCTCCTAGCGTTGGTAATATCGTGTGATTGGGGGAGTCCTAACTAGTGGGTGGAATTGGAAACGACTAAATTGGGGAGAAAATTGAGAGAAAATAAAAAAAAATAAAAATGAATGTGTGTAGAAGATACCTTTACTGGAAAATGGAAATCTTATATTAAGATAAAAGCAACATTATAGACATAATTTTACTCTATACACAGATACAACAAACTACATTCTGTTAATTTACTGGCTGATATAGCCAATGTACCTTGTACAACCCTTTCTCCAAAAAAGTTGGGACGCTGAACAAAATGTAAATGAAAGCAGAATACAGTGATGTGCAAATCATTTAAACACTATATTTAATTGAAAATAGTACAAAGACAACATATAAAATGTTGAAACTGAAAAAATGTTATTGTTTGTTAAAAATATATGCCAATTTGACAACACATTTTATTCAACTAATTAGGTTGATTGACAACAGGTCAGTAACATGATTAGGTATAAAAAGAGCATTTCATCATTTTCAGTACACAATATCATTAAAAGACTTAAAGAATCCAGAGAAATTTCTATAAGGGACAAAGTTGAGAACTAATGCTGGCTAGCCGTGATTTTTGGGCCCTCGGGTGGTACTGCATTAAAAACAGACACGTTTCTGTAGTGGAAATCACTACATACACCATCATCTATAAATACAGTTCATCGCTCCTTAAAAGGGAACTCCACTGATTTTGCAAAATTACTTAATCATTCAGTAGTTTAGATGTAATCAAAATCATTCAGAGTGGTTTGGTGTGAAATGTGCCTGTCTAGAGAATTTGTTCACCGTTGCAGTACTAGGAACCAGACATCTACACTATGTCTATACTACAAATATCACCATTTTATCTGCTATCCAAAATGACCAGTGAGCTTATATGTGTCTTATACGTTTTTATAAGTCATGCTGATAATGGTAAAATAGTGCTAAGTTAAAAAAAAATACGTTCTTGGGTACAATTTTTTCCTTACATAACCCTGCATGCATTGTGTTGTCTGGTTTGGCACCTTTGTGTTGCACAATGTCAACAAAACATACAGCTTATGTGATTATTCATTAGAGGAGCTGCAATACATCACAGTTGCACCTGTTAGCCACCATGCATATATCACTGTTAGCTGTTAACTTACAGACTGTCTAAAGTGGGCCACGCAATAAAATAACTATCCACCTTGCTATCCTACCTCATAAAATGGTAAGCAGAGCAAGCAAATTGTTGTTGACAACAACAATTTCCATTTGCCCTGGGTTCTTCTGCTTTGGTGCCAGCGGGTTCAGTCACACAAAAGCTGCTGCAGAGCGTTAGCTGTGATGAATGGCTGTAGCTACAGGCTAGTGAGAATGCAATTTTGAGAAACACGGAAGTGATGCTGAAGTAATAGTTTTTACTAAAAATACATTTTAGGCCAAAACTTTATAACAAAACTATCACAAAACAATGTTTCAGGTATCAAGCAATGCATTCACAACCATTTTGTGTAATAATTTCACGATACGTAGTTTTAGAGCCATTAAATGCTTCGGACGTCTGGTTCCTAGTACTATAATGGTGAACAATTTTGACTATTTTGTAAATTTCCCTAGAAAAGTGCATTTCACACCAAGCCACTCAGAATGATTTTGTTCAGATCTAAACCATTGAATGCTTACGTAATTTCGCTAAATCAGTGCAGTTCCCCTTTAAATGCAAGTTAAAACTCTACCATGCAAAGAAGAAACCATATATAAACAGGATCTAGAAACACTGCTGCCTTCTCATTTAAGATGGACTGAGACAAAGTGGAAAAGTGTATTGTGGTCTGACAAACCAAAATTGTTTTGTTTTTTTTTTTTTGGAAATGATGGACCCCTCTGGGCTAAAGAGGAGAGGGATCACCCAGCTTGCACAGTTCAAAAGCCAGCATTTGTGATGGTATGGGGGTGTATTAGTGCTTATGGCATGGGAGAAATGCACCTGTGAAGGCACCATTAAACCTAAACAATATATACAGGTTTTGGAGCAACATACGCTGTCATCCATGCAATGTTTTTTAGGTAAGGCCTTGCTTATTTTAGCAAGATAATGCCAAACTTCAGACTGCATGTATTACAACAGCATAGCTCCGTAGTAAAAGAGCCCGGGTGCTAAACTAGCCTGCCTGCCTTCCAGACCTGTTACCCATTGAAAACATCATGAAATGAAAAAATGACAAAAGACACCCTGAACTGTTGAGCAGCTGAAATTCAGGGAAAACATTTCCCTTTCAAAACTACAGCAATTGGTCTCCTCAGTTCCCAAACGCTTACAGAGTGTTGTTAAAAGAAGAGGTGATGTAACACAGTGGTAAGCATGGCCCTGTACAAACTTTTTGAAACATATTGTTGGCATGAAATTCAAAATGGGCCTATATTAAACAACTGAGTATGGTCCACCAACCAAAAATATCCAAGTGCACAAGGTACACCAACAAGGTAGAAATGTCTAATAGGGTGGACAGTAAGTGGACACAGTGTTTAAAAAATCCAGCAGCACTGCTGTGTCTCATCTACTCGTACCAGCGCAACACACACTAACACACCATCACAATGTCAGTGTCACTGCAGTGCTGCGAATGATCCACCATCCAAATAATACCTGCTCTGTCGTTGTCCTGTGGGGGGTCCTGACCATTAAAGAACAAGGTGAAAGGAGGCTAACAAAGTATGCAGAGAAACAGATTTACTAACGTCTGTAATTGAAGAACTACAATATGCACCTATATGGTAAGTGAAACTGATAAAATGGACAATGAATATAGAAAGAAGGAGGTGGTTTTAATGAAGTGGCCAGTCAGTGTATGTGACCCCAGTTTGTACAATTGTACCAGTGCCATCAACATTATCATGTCAGTGTCACTTTTGACCCATATAATTAATAGATCAACAGCAGTCTTGATCAGTCAGAAACTTACCAGTGATTAATTGGGTAGTGTGTGGTTGACAAATTGTGCATCACAGTAGACACAATTTGTCAAAACTACTTCTATTTAAATCCAAGGCATTAATTCAGATAGTAATAAGAAAAATATTAACAAAACCGAACAAAAAAAAAAAATTAACAAAAAAAAAAAACTAATTTATAGGGTACCATCTATTGGGAAGGGTCTGTCCTGAACCCTAACTCCTAAATTTAAACCTGTGAAAACTGTACAATTTTTAACTTTTTTTTTTCAATGTTGTTTTTGAAATCTATTTTTGATGTATTTTATTGTGAAGTTGGAATGTTTAAATATATATAAACTGAACTGTTGGAAGGTTTACACTTAATTTTTAAAAAGAAAACTTTATTTAAAAAATGCTGTCCCACATTTTTATGTCCCCACCAAAACACAGAGTAGTCCATGGGCAGAGCTTTACTTTAGCCTCATCTTTGCACTTTAGAGCAGGAAATGAGACTGTATCCATGTCCCTCATGGCCACATGGTAAGCAGTTAGATCCCACTGTTTTGAAGTAAATGTGCCCCATGTGTCTGATCAATGTCAAAATCAATGTGCGACCTTAAGAATTATCACTACCGCAATACATATTTCCTGAAACATTTTTGTTTTAATGAAATTATTATTACTTGATGTGTGTACAGATGTTTAAAGCTGTGTTTTGCTTAGCCTCATCTTTGCACTTTAGAGCAGGAAATGAGACTGTATCCATGTCCCTCATGGCCACAATGAGCTCAAACTGTCACTATCAAAATATCAAAACAGTCACTACCAAAACATTTGATAAAGTTCTAGAAGTGTTATTGTATTGGCAATCGTTAATTTTGACAAAATAAACATAAGTAAGGCATTGGGTCTTTCAAAGCAAAAGGATTTTTGTGTGAATACCAAGTTCTTGAACCAATTTGGTAGAATGATCCTTATATAGAGTTGTCTTAAAGAGTTATTTGAATGCTTAAATGGTTCTTTAAATGGTCGTTCTCTGTGATCAATGATGAACTGTTGAGTCAAGCAGCTTGGATATGAGTCAACTTTAGACTTAGAATAAAGAGAAGTTGGTTCAGACTTCTTCACTAATGACATGACACTTGAACTGACAATCCTGTATACAACCTGTTAAAACTTATCTTTACTATGCAAACTCTTTGAGCTAAACTCAGCTCGTATGTTATGGGGAAGGGTTAGACCCTTTTTAAAGAAGTAAAATTTAAATGTCGAGAATTTGGATTTGGTATTCGATTTGACGCAATTTTGGGGCTTACTTGAGACTTGCGACCATCTAAAAGAATTGACCCCATACAATAAATAAATGTTGCCATCTCTGACTTGTTATGTATGGTTATTTATAAACCCTTTAAAAAAGTTTTATATTGCACTAAAAAGGGTTTTGCTATCAAGTCATAGAACCTTTTTTGGTAAAACATAGTACCTTTTTCCAAGAGCGTAGAGAAGAACCTGAAAAACAGGAAGTTTCTCTTTAGAAGTGAACCGGACCTCATGTCCCTTCACGTTTCCTGAGAGAGCCAAAGGGAAGTAGCTCAAAGCAGGGAGGAGTGGAGAAAAATGCTGAAAATTGGTGTCCTCAGCACATGGCATTGGTATAAATGACAGGATCTGTGTCCATATCCCTCAGCTAGAGCAGACCCGTCCTCTTCTTTGACCCCAATTACAGTCAGTGTCAGAGCCACATTGTTCTGAGCCGTAGCTGACCCGTGCTTGAAGGGGCGTGCTGACCTTGCAGAAACAGAGTGCAGGGTTTTGCTAGTGAGGTCAGCAAGTTTAAGAAGGAAAATCTAGGCTAGGAGAAAAAGACAGAAATTGGGAAATATGACAGTCTATACTTTCTAGGTGTCACCATTACAGACAGTTTCATAATTATTTGAACCCTAAGTAGATATTTCTAAAAAAAAAGACCACTAAAAATGTTTTGTGGTCAATAAGCACAATCTCACACTGAAAAGAAAAGAGAAATCTAATATTTAATTGAAGGGAATTTAGTCTAAGAAAACAAAAACCCCAGTCAATAAATGCATTTTTAATGAACCCATAAGGTCATATTTGTTCGCATGACGAGTGATGTAATACTCAAATGGTCTTGTTCTTGTCTTGGGATCAATATCATTTGGACTCAGTCCTGTCTCGGTCTTGGGGTGAGGTGGAAATTGTTCTCGAGACCATCCGAGTTCAGCACCTCTGTTTCTATATTCTAATGTTACTGAATATCAACAATACATTGAAATAACATTTAAAATACAAACATTCCCTGAGGCCAGATCAGAATGCTTTATTATTATTATTATTATTATTATTATTATTATTATTAGTTGTAGTAGTAGTAGTAGTAGTAGTAGTAGTCTTTAATGATGGTCACTTCTTAAAAGAGAATAGGAACAAAGAATAAACTTTATATATATTTATGAAATTATTTACGGAAAAAAAACCTTTATCTGGTGTTGGTCTTGACCTGTCACTTGGTCTTGACACTCCTGGTCTCAGACTTGACAACTACAAATTGTTGTTCTTATATCACTTATACAAAGGCAAATAAGCACATTCAATTTCTCACACAGTTGATATCATACATACATCTTTGCCTGCTTCTTGTTAGAAGACTGTGAGTTCCACAAGTGTGTTAGTCATGACATCAGAGTCCATTTTTCACCATCATGTTTGTATATACTGCTGAAATTATTTTCCTTTACTATTAACAAAAATGCTCTATATAGCACCAAAAGGATACTATAACTTGTAAAAATGTATCATTTGTAGTGTTTTTTAGGAGGTTCTTTAAATAACCATATACAACAGGTTCCTGATAGTGGAGAACTATTATTTGAGCATTCAAATGTTTCCTCGAGTTGTGATTCTATACATAGCCATTGCTCTTGTAGAGCTCCTTTTAAAAAGGAGAAATCCACTCCTGCCATTTGTTTCAGCCGTAGATTACAGTGGAAACATTTAAACACTCTCTTGCAAAACCATTCATAACACAAGTCGACAAGACTGTTATACTTTCACCTGAGGCCACACTTCTTGAGGTTTGCAAAGTTTTAAATCAATAACTATTCTAAAATTTAATCTGTTCTTCTTTGGACTTCTTCATGTCCAAAGCTTACTGTGTGTTTGCGTTGTAGCTGTGAGGCCAAGTATCGGAACCGTATAGCCACCTGTTAGCAACATTCAAATCCCATGCTCAAATTGTTACATACTTACCCCACAGCACATTGTATGACATACTTTTATCTTATTTATAAACATGTTCAAGGCATACATGTACAATGCTAAAGGGTGGCTACAAGTGTCCCTTACTTGTTAGCTACATTAGCTTTGCAGCTCTAGTGCCATCTCAACAAACAAAAGTCCAGCTGTTTGATTAAGGGGTAAATTATGCAAATTAGTTTTTTTAGCCAATTCATTTCTTTATAAGGCACAGTGACTTCAAACCCACAGCCTTCTTTACCTCTGTCTTCAACTGCCCAGTCTTCCTTTGTAATGCCTCTTGTATCTTTTATTCAAAAGGCTCCTTGCTTCTGCAACTAATGCAGTATCAGACACTGTCATGTGCTAATTACACGTTTTTTACTCGCACTGTGCTGCCACCTATTGCACAAGCAATGCATAACAACTTTGTTAGAAATGAACTAAAGAATTATGTAATCGGAACTACTTCCACCAAAATGTACTGTTGCAATAACATAAACTTTGGAAACGTGCAAACACACTTACACGACCACACATTTCTATACTTACGCAGACTTTGTGTAAACTATTACATATATAAAGCAACCATTTTTGTAAATGAGACCCGAGTTTCAAGAAACTTTTAAAAAAAAATTTAAAAACTTCCACGTGATGTAAAGTTTCCAGAAAGAGCCCTTAAATCTGATAGAACCCTTACATTACATGAAGATTCTTTTAACTTTTAAAGGTCCTTCAAATTCATAAATTTGTTTTTTATGGTTCTTTAGGTAACCAAAAGTGATGAAACAACTGTTTGTGATGCTATTTTTAACGACTGTACCTCAACAAAAATAATGGGGTCTTCACAACAAAAGCAAAACACTCAGACACAGACACACACATTCACCACAAACTGTCTGCGGAGAATGGGCAATCTAAAAGTTAAACGGCTTTTGGACTTTTGTCTATTTGAAACAGTTGTTTGTAGTATTGCACCAAGGCAGAACATTCAAACAAATGTAATGTTTGCATTTGTCTTTTCCCGAAAATCCAGCAGCTGCTGGACAGCTGGGAAATTCCAGACACTTCAAGAGACTTGATCCATTTTTTTTTCTCTCTTGCAAACACTTTCAGTTAGTTCTCATCTTCTTAATCAATTAATATTATTGACATGATCATATTTTATAATCATTTATGGGTAGCACATTCTGTGTACTTTTCTATTTCTATACAGTCTTTGCTAGCACATCAGGCCTCAAAGCCAAATTATTAGTCTTAATTACTAGATTTCCTAAACTACTTAAGCTTTTGAATGAACCCTGAGTACTGAGATAGCTCTGATAAACTTTCACATTAAATATCTAAATATTTAAATATCTTTTTTTTTTTTTTAGTTCATATGTTGTTTATTAGTAGCCATGTAACAAAGAATTACTGGACCAAAAGAGTTCCAAGTTGTGCTAAAAATGTATTGCCTTTACTAATGAAACCTTGAAGAACTCATTTGTACAGCTAAACAGGAAGTCAGCAAAGTAAGTAAGTTCTCTGTCTACACTTTCTCCATTTACATAATTACTGCTTGTCAGTAAGATTGCAGACATTTGATCCAGTAACTCTGGTAAATTATTAACACTGAGTCCTGATACTAAAAGGTGCATACACACAAACGGACGCTAGTCATCCAGTTGCAGTCCTGACCATCCAGATGAGTCTCAAAATGAGGACGTCAGCCGTTCTTTTTCTAGTTTGCTTCCTGCGCCAAGTTGTCGGAATGAGTGTGGGAGATTTCATGTATGTATTCTTTATCTTATGTAATTTAATAAAAATAAATATAAATATTAAGGGTGTAAATCTCCAATCTCAGAATGATTTGATTCAATTACAATTCTCTAGGAGTTTAAAGCATCCTAAAATGTCCGACACAGTTAGTTCTGTGTAGGCTATTTTGGTACAGTTCAGAATTAATTCTATATAAAATATATAATATAAAAATACTTTGAATAAACATGTGTCTGGAGGAACAATTCATATGGTAGTGTAAAACAGACAATGAAAGCCAATACACCATTTTTATTTTGAATTTTCAGGTTTGAAAATAGCCAAGAATTTTAGTTTGGCTGAAAAAATGAGCACATAGTTTAGTGAGTTGATTGACATTCCAAAATCAATACAGCTCAATTGCTACTCAACATCAAACATAGTAAAATGTGATATAACATGTTAATTCTTATTTCTTTTCTTGTATTTACAGTTTCAAGTGCAATTGTTAAACTGTGGGATGTTTACTATATCAGTATTTTAAATTTATGGTTACTATATTTGTTCTTTAAAAACAGTTACAGTGGGGTTATATGTCGAATCATTGTTTCAGTGGAATGACAGACTGGGGAAGTTCTCTGCAGATTTACTGAGTCTGATAGGAGCTGTAAATGAACAGAATTTAAATCATCATAATAATAAAACTGGTCTCACTCTAAGGCAAGAGTCCGGAAGGAAGGTCCGAGAGGTCGATGCCCCAGCACCCATTGACTGTAAAATGACTGCCTGGTCCCAGTGGGCGCCCTGTGACCCTTGCACTAAA
>JAILXH010143610.1:1228-11971 GCA_023558415.1 Piaractus mesopotamicus
CACAGTTAAATATACACATGCATATGCACACACATATACACACACACTATGTAACTCACTATCCGTAGCCTAATATAATACACAAATATCAGTATCGATGGGTATCACTATCAGGCCAATATCAGCGAAAATGCCAGATTGAATATTGGAGGGAAAAACACAGAATTCTGTTGCAAAGATACTCTGCAAGTATTGTAGTAATGCCACTATTCATTGTTAAGTTTTGGCTGGAAACAAAACGGGCAAAATCTTGAAAAGCCCAGTGGAAAATGATCCCTTTGCAATTTTTTTCCCCTGTGGTATCTAGGTAGATAAAGCCAAGCTAGCTCTCCCGTTGGTTAGGGCTTCAAGAGTGGAACTGCCTTGCAGAGTTTAATGACCAACCTAATTAGGAAGTGGAATCAACCAATGTTGTGAGAAAAAAATGGCAGAGTAGGTCTTCTGGGAGTGCTAGTTACGTCACTGACTGTGAATATGAGAGGTAGTATAACCAGGTTTCAGTCAACTCTGAGAAATGGAAAACAGCAATGGCAGTTTTATGCCAGGGCTCTTCATTGACAAAAGGTCACTGTAAAACGGATACATACAAAGTAAATTGAATAACACGTATGAAACTTTATAGGCTTCAAATGTTTGTGTTTAAAGGTGCGCTAGGTAAGTTTTGGGGATTTGGAGACCTCTCTGGTGAATATGTATACATGCGCTAGGCCTGGGCAATAGGGGGATTTAATCAGATAATCGTTGATGATGGACAAGTAACCCAATAGCGATGTGTAAAAGATGATAATCGCTGTTTTAAAAAAAGAAAAACTGAGAGAGCGTTAGAAAAGGCTGATTCACCATTAAACAGCTTGAAAAAAAAAGCTGGGAAACTGGGGTTCACATTTAAGAAGTGTGCAGGCTCATGCACCAATAGTCAGTTTAAAGAGGGGGGGTTGTGGGGGGCTGCGTGGGTTATTTCTCTCTGCTATGCCTTGCAATGCTAGCTTTACAGATTTCCCTTAATTTACTATACGTGAATGGAATCGAAAAATGAATGCTGATGTGTAATGAAAACGGCGTTTAACGATGGAAAACGGCTTATTTTTAAGGTGGAAAGCGCGTGAATGTGGCGTTGGAAATCACTTGCAGTCTGAAGTTCGCCGCAAATCTGTGGCAGAAGAAGCTCATGAAAGCACGTGTTTGCAGTAATACTTATTGTATGACAGGTGAAACAGCACTCAAAAGATGTTGAGCTACTCAGCATCATATCATTTAATATGTGAGTTTTATTAGAGATTTTCACTAAAACAGGCAATATTTAAAAAAAGCATATAAACTAAAACTAGAATAGGAAGTGGGGCAAAGCTGCTGCGTGTATTTTTTTTTTTTTTCCATGGGTGGTGGTGGATAATCACGATTCTTTAACCAAAAATATTGTGCTAGTTATTTTGAGATATTGGCCAGGCCTAAATTGCACACAATGTGCAGAAGAACGTTTTTGTAATGGCGGTTGTGCTTCAGAACCCTTCCCTGAGAGGATGAATGTAATGATTGCGAGTGTATTGACAAAGTATTTAAAGAGACTCTACTATTCTACTATAATCATCATATCTTCATCAGCATAATGTTGATTTTACATTGAAGACTTAAACATCAAACCAGACGTTCTTTTTGACCTTGTGCAGGTGACATTAAAAGGTTAAGACATACGATGTGATCTGAAAAAGTACCTTTTTATGATGTCACTTCTTTCAATTAAAAAAAAAAAAGTCAGTTTTAATCTAGAAAAAGCAAAAAATGTTCATGTGAATCACTCACATACTTTTTATTCCTTGTTTTGACTGAGTTGTGATATCTGTGGTCTGAAATGAAGGTCTAGATTTTACAGTTCTCAACTGATACGATACTCAAGCCTTGAATATTGGTATATGTACTGCAATAGAAAAAGTGCTATTGTGCCTCTTCAAACACACAGACACACATTCACATTCGCATGTGCAGTAGTTCTTCTCTAAAATTATAGCCTAATTCTCATATACCAAACATTGCGCCATACATACAGTCACATACATACAAAATGCACGTCTCCAAAATTATAGCCATGGCCTTCTCCTCACCATATATCATCATCTCTAATGAGGAGCCTTATTCATTCTGAGTGTCCAAATTTGCTTTCTTTGAAATATCTATCATCACACAACACATTCCAAGAAGTGCTTTGTCCTGTCAGTACTGTAAATCATTTATCACTGATGACCAACAGAGGTCGCTCTTTCCCTGTCCCTGCCAGGGCCATATGCAGATATCCACACTATCCCGACCTGAGAGAAGGCGTTATTAATAACAAAGCTGGCCTTGCCTAAAGTGCATTTATCTTTTGCTGTCTCTCTCCATCCTCATAAAGCCAGTGCCGCTTTTGATTAAATTTCTCTCCGTTTGTCATCATCGCTTTCCTTCCCGACGCTGGAAGAAACACAGACGCACTCCCCAACAAAAGAGGACCTCCATCATCTATACTCTATTAACATTAACACAGACATTTCCAGAGTGAGTCTGATGACAGTATTTCTCAAAAGCCTCCTGCCCTTTATGAAAAGATACCATCCATGCACTGCATTCATCAACATGCAAAAAAAGAGGCTTGTTATCTGGGCGCGCGTGCGGACGTGTCATGGTAATTAGGGGTCTCTCCTTCTCCTCTGATTTAAAAAATGATATTAATAACCTCTTTTCCCCCTCCGCATGTACATGGAGCCGGCGCCATTAGAAAACAGGTCAGCGATAATTGAATGTGTTTGTTATACTTTCTTGCATTATGTACAATTAGACGGATTCTCTGATATTGGCCGTGACAGAGCCTTCCAGGAGCGACGAGTTGTCAGATTAATTGGAGTTAATCGCGTGTCACTGTACACATGGGCGGCGAAGAGAGGCCATCGTAGTTAACCACTAGCAGGGAGAAGGCTAAAGTAGAGAAGAAAGAGCAGTGTCTGGAAGAGAATCATGTTGAAAACGGATGCACTGATATAGAATTTTTGGGCCGATAACAGTAAATGATAATTAACATCTGAGGCCAATTCTAAAAAACACTCATTTTAATTTTCATATACAGTCTTATAGAAAAGATTGAACACCCATGTTCAAAAGACATGTTTGTTGATTCTCTACTTGAAAATAAGTTAATACATCCTCTACAGGTACCTTGCATAAGGCAATTTTTGTGCACAAAACATAGTTTAACATATTGGAGAAAAAATAATGTATAAAATATAATATGTGCTATAGGCCACATTTTAGGTATTTTTTCCCCCCAGTTTGCTAAATTTAACAAATAAACAGTAACTCTGCATTGAAATGTGCAGAAGTGTGCTCTCTGTAGGAGGATGTGTTCACTTATGTTCACTCAGAAAATGAAACTTGAGAGGCGCCAACACTTTGCATATGACTGCATCAAGTGTGGCGGGCAAATGACAGATAAAAGCTCTGAAGATGAATCATTGATCAGTTTAATCTAGCCACAGCACAGCTGAACTAGAGAAAAATACCATTGCTGTGTTACATTACATTATTTACATTGCATTATGTAGCAGATGCTTTAATCCACAGTCACTCACAATGGAAGGTGAATGTAGCGTTCGGAGTCTTGCCCACTGGCACATTGTTTTAGCAGCGCTGTCCCTGTCCAGGTGGGGAATTAAACCTCCGTGTGGAATCTTTCGCATCTGGGGTATTGGTATTATCCACTACGCTGTCTATATGAGGGAGGTGAAAAGGCCCAACACTAGTGACCACGGTTGCTGGAATAAAAGGGATGAGTGAACATTTGACCCACCACTTTTCAAAGTGGTGGGTCAAATGTTCACTCATCACCGCTTTTTGATTGCGTTCAGCTTATTTCTGGCAAAAAAACCCCAGAATATCTACTCTGCCTAACCGGACTGACCACTGACCTACAGACATGAAAATTCAAATCTTAATGTGAGCTGAGGGGTGGGACATTTCCCAAACAGTGAAACCTGCACTAGAGGACCGCCGCAACCCACTAACCTGGTATATCCAAAGTCCGTTCAAACAACGGCCAGCAATGTTCTAGAAATGTGAGCTAGAAAAGTTAAAGCCAAATTAGTTTTAGCTAATCAGTCATTGGACCAGTTAGGGAAGTCATCATTTGTCAGACAGTCCACCTCTGTTACACCAGCACATTTTAGGCAAGAGTTTTTTATTATATTTTTAAACCAATTAATTTTGCTCCACCACCTTTGGAGACGTGGCACCACCCCTGCTAGCGATTACACTTCTGTCAGTCTTTAGGTGAGATAAAAACAGACCGTTATACTATGAGCTATAATTAACATATCAGAATCATAATAATTCAATTGTCCCATTTATCAGCGAGTAATATCAGCCACCATCCATTGTGCATTATGATTTGAAAATATTGTGTCAAACCTTCCAGAATGACAGATGTTAAAGGGGAATTCCACCTTGTTTTTTAAACTGCTGCATTATTAAGTCTTTGTAAACAAAGTCATTCAGAGTGGTTTGATGTGAAATGTTCCATTCCAGAGAAACTGAGCCGGAACTGTTCACAGTGGTGGTAATAGGAACCAGACGTCTGAAGAGTTTAATGCCTCTAAAAGATCCCTCACAGAAAAGTCTGGCATGAAGTGGTTACGAACATGCTGGATGATCCCTGAGACATTGTTTTACCATAGTTTTGCCATTAGGTTTTGGCCTAAAATATATATATATATTTTTAAATAATGCATAGAGGAGGGGTACATGTGGTGCATTGTAAGGCAAAATATGCCCCATAGACATTTCTAACATTACTTATAAAACTTCAGAAGATGTTCCCGTCACCACCTCTGTAAAGACATTAGAGTTTCTCTACAACAAACCATGTCATATCAAAACATACTGAATGACTGTCTATGTCTCAATTATTTAATTCTGCAGAAATTTTGACAACATCTTGGGATTCCACCTTAACAGCAGAATGGTCACATTCAACATTTTCTACAAATATCTGCATCGATTTAGCATATTTGCTGCACATAGCTTGTGTACACATCTTGTCTTCACTGTGTCCATGCTGTTTGGATGCGCTTTTTTATGTTAATTACAGTGTTTCAGGGCAGTGATATCTGCTCCTAATTGTGGTCGGAGACTGGGTTGAAAACGGCTGCCCTGGCTGCACTGCACTATTTTTTAATGGGGAGATGCTGTATAATAGCTTTGACCTCTGACCCTCTGTGGCGACTACAGCTCATTACGATGATCTGTGAGTGTCACTGTAGTGTCCTTGTGTGTGTATGTGTGTGTGAGGGGGATGCAGAAGCCATGGGGGGGGGTTGGCCTGAGATAGTTGCTGACACTTTACCTCACATCCACACATACAACACACACGTTTGCACCATCGGTAGCTTCGTATGTGAAAACCCTGGCAGAGCAAGTAAGCAATTCAAAGCATGGAGTTTTCTCTTTTCCTCTTCAGTGCCTCCGCCTGTTCACATTTATTCTCCACTGCCTTACGTTCTCTCTTTCTCTCTCTCTCTCTCTCTCTCTCTCTGATCCCTCTCTGACATCTCTTGGTCTGTTTCCCACTACAGCGCTGAGACAATCCTCGCTCTCTGTCCCTCGATTTGAATGCCCCCACTCTATGCAGGGCCGAGCCCCTCACTCCATTTCTTTTCTTCTCTCCTCTCACTGCCCCCTCCTCTCTGGCTGCACCTTTCCCCTCCTTTCTCTCCGTGCCTCTTTCCGGGCCCTTGTAGGCGACCCTTGCTCCATGCTCTCCCCTTTCTCTTAATGCTCTTCTTCCTTCACCTCCTCCTCCTCCTCCTCCTCCTCTCTATACCTCTCTCCATCTCACTTTGGCCGACAATGAACTTCAGAACCACATTTCATTCATTTCCTTCTAAAGCCAGTTATCAGAGCTGTTAGCAGGTCTGCTTTTAAACGTTTGAGGGCCCTAAAAGACATCCTACTTGGAGGGCCGCCCCACACACAACCCACCCCAATCATTTTCTTTTGTATAAACTATTACTTGTCGGAACAAACTCTTGTATCTCCAGAAAGGCAACCATACAGTAGAAGGAAAAACAATCTTCAAGTTTAGTGGACATTTATGCAGAAATGATTGATTCCAAGTAATTCTGGACTGTTTCTATTAATCTATTAATCGTGACATTGTGATGGAATGTAAAGAGCAGTAAAGAGATATGAGGTTTTGAACTTCACGAATATGGGTAGCCTTTTTAAACAACACCAGGGCTGGTATTCACAAAGCAGGAATGACGTCGGGTCAGATTCCTCTCTATTTGTGATGGACATTGTCCCAAATGCTGATTCTAGATTCTGTTGCCTGCAGCTGCCTGCAGTTTTGGTTATTTTTAAACCTCAATGTGCTCGAAACCACATCTGCGAGCCTGCCTGACATTAACAAATAACTGGATGTAGTTTAAGCAGGTTGAAAGAAGTTTTGCCGATGTATTTTGACTGATACAATTCGGGCTCTTTTGGATGACTATTGTTCTAGCATTTGTTAGCAATGTTAACTACGGTTCTACACTGAAGATTTAAAATTTGGACTCCAAACCGTTCCTTTAAAAGGGCAAAGAAATGTTTTTTTTCCATTATATTGGGCCTTTAAACACATAAAATAAATAAATAAATAAATTACTCTGGGCCCCCGAGCACTCGTTATATTCCTTGAAGCTAGAAACGGCTGGAGGCTCCCGCAACTGCCATCACCATCACCAATCTGAGGGTGAAGTCTCACACATCCTTCCTCCTCATGTACATACGAATGCTGCCATCACATAGACTAAACGTTGTGAGGCAAAACTGTTGGTTGAATCAGCAGCTCCCTCAGTTCATAAAGATTTATCGAAGGCGAGCGAGGTATCATGGGGCTGTAAGGTATCGACGAGGGTTTGTTAGTGTGAAGACTGACATTTCAGCACTTCAACATTTATTCAAGCCCAAATTGATTTCGCTGGGAAACTCCCCTCAGGACAAAATCATCAGTGTATATTATGAATATGCATAGGCTAAAGATAGTTTATGCATTTACTTCTCATTTCCTCTCCCTCAAACTCTGCACTCCTAGGTCTAGGGCCTGCTCCTAGGTAAAATCACCTCCTAACGACATATTCTAAATCCGCTTTGAGGTTCATCAGGGTATCGCTGTCTCTATGGGACTTAGGAAGGAAGACCTAGCAGATATGACTCACACGAACATATTTAGATTTACGCTTCGGTAACACGCTTTTTTTTCAGTGCTCTCAATTATTTAGCAGTGTTTGGGGGTCGTTAGCAAAATAAAGACCGACAGCTTGAAGTGATATCACGCCTGCTTGATGTAAGGAAGACTTTCTGTGAACAAAATGCTAACACGCTAAAATTAGCGCATTGTGGTAAACGAGGCTGTGGTTGCAGGCGGAAGGAAAACAATGTGGCAAACTGCGAGCTAGTGAGGCTAGCAGCACTCAGGAACAAACACAAAAGGAAAAAGTTAAACGCTGAATGCTCACTACAGCCCGAAAAACCTCCACCAGCAAACGAGCGAGATCCGGGCTGCTCTAAAATTCACAAACGAGGCTTAAAAATATCAAAAAGGGCGGCCTTTAAACTCGGGCCTTTTAGTCATTGCCTCCGTTTGCGCAAAAGCTCCGGCGGTTCGGCTCTCACTCGCTCTTTCCCCCTGAGCCGCAGAGAGCCCGTCTCTGGAGAAACTTCCCGCGCCCGGAAAAACGTAGAATTTGAGTGGCGAAGCAGGTTATCTGGAACTATAAGCCAATGCTTTGATCATCACAGGGGCAACTTCTTCACTGCACACCTGACAGATGGAGAGACCCCTCGATGGAGAGAGCATCGAGGTTTGAACAAGAGAGGAGAATGCAGAGTGCAGCTCACAGTGCAGAGGCCTGGGTGAACAGAACAGAATAGAACAGAATAGAATAGGATGGTAAATAACAGAAGACAATAGAATAGCATCAGAACAAAACAGAACATAAAAGCCTGAGTAGAACAGAATAGAACAGTTGCTCTAAGATTGCCGTTACATGGTGAAACCCTCATGCGTCTTGGGCTGGCTTTACACGGTGAAACTTTCATGCAACTAATTGCATGTAGTGTGTTGCCTGCAACATAATTTCTGTGAAGCTTGATAGTTATGCAAAGCAATTTAAAAAGTTGCATGCAACACATTCAGTTACTCCATTAAGTTAGCCAAATTAACTGCTTGTGTTTTTTGATACACCTTATTGCTCTCACCATGTCATCCGCAAGATGTTATTTACATATCGCTGTTGTCGGAAGAAAACCTTGTATCTCCAAATAGATAACTTTTCAGGAGAAAGAAAAAACCTACTTTACTTTTAATGTAAGTCAATGGAGTTTTTTCCAAGTCATTTTGGGCCGTTTCTTTTGGTCCATCCTTCATGAAAGTTACACATAATGTAAAGGAATTAAAAAAAAAATATGTCAAAAACTGAAAAAAGTTTTTTTTTTTTTTCTGACAGCAGAGATATCTATCTGTCTGTCTTTTCCCTTGTATCTGTTGTGTGTATGTTAAGGCTTTGAAAATGAATGTTTAAGCTTCCTGTATGGTTGTAGCCTACTTGATGTCTCACTCATCCTGTCCTAGTTCATTGAAGATCGTGTCTCACTTCTCTTATCTTCTGTAATAATTTTCATCTTTTGGATTTCAATGAATCTGAGCTCTGAGAGTCTGTGTAAAATGAAGGAGTGTCAATGGAGGAGAAAATAAAGAATCCAGCTGCATAACAGGCAGGCAAGAAGAAGCAGGCAAATGAAAAATAAATGCTGGCACAAAAAAAGCCATTTATACAGCTGTTAGCTTTAGCTGACTAGTTAACACAGCTGGTTACAAAAACTTTAGCTTCGAGAAACCTGTTTATTCATTGTTTTGAAAATATGTTGTTCGACACGAGCAAGCGACGAGTTATCCCCATTTTGATTGACACTTGCAACTTTTGCGGCAGAGTTTCAAATGAGTTGCAGGATGATTACCATTGTGCAATTGTAGTGCAATTTAGATTCAAAAAATTTTTCACCATCCTAATGCATGTGATGCATGCAACTTGAGGCTGAGTTTCATGTGACTTGCACGACACTCTACATTATGCATCACAAGTAAAATTTCATGCAAGTTTCACTGTGTAAAGATAGTCTAAAGGCCAGAACACCCTGCCTAAACATTCTGCAACAAACATCTACATATTCTAAATCTCTAATGTTTGCTGTTCTTCTTAAAATGCCCAGAAAAAGAACTATCAAGCCAAATAAACCAGATTGAATAGAGAAGAACATTCTAGTCTTCTATAAGTCAAACACAGATATGGCACACCAACAAAATGTTTGTCCGGTCGGTGTGTGCTGACCTTTAGTCAAGAGGTTGAGAACAGAAAAGAATAGAGCAAAACAGAATAGCACAGAATAAAATAGATTAGAATACAGAATTAAAGTAGACTGGAAGCAAACACTAGCACACTGTGAGCTGTGATAACAATGGGTAACGAGTTAATTGTGTCACCATCATACTTTATTTATATGGCTAATGAGTAGGAATACGTTTTGGGGGGAAAAAAAGTGAGAAAGTGACTCTGAGTTCAAGGATTAGTTAGTAAAAGATAATAGGCTAGTTTTCTGTGCATGCATTAACCCTTCTCTCAGAATAATTACACCCTCTGTATGTGTGTCTCACTGCCTGATTCTGATTCCTGCTTCCTCCGCTCTCCCACATGTCCCCTAATGTGGGTAGGCTGAACTGGGTCTGGCCTGGGGTCTCTGTCCCACACTGACAGATGGGAGCCCGCTAACCTTTCACTGTGTCACCAGGAGGCCCCTCGCTGCTTCAGAGGGCCCGCTCCCCTCATCCCTAAATCTAGGCATGGGTGGGGCGATGACATTTGTTCTTTATCGCCCCCGCTACCGTTCATTTTCTTTTTCGGCAGTGTTGCCTCGCCGTGCCTTATATAGAGGCGTGTTGTACTGTATGTAAATGGCGACATGATGAAATAAGGCTCGTTGTGGGTAGAAAGGCAATTTTCCGCCTTTGCTCATAGAACTCCGCCATCCCGGATTCCAAGGATGTATGCACAGCTCGGCTGAAAGTTAACCTCTCTCCGTCTCTTGCTCCCTCGCTCCTCTGCTTTTCTCCTTCTCTACAGGACTGTGCTCCTCAGTGCATTATTGATCTGAGGGGAGGGTTAAATAAAACATGGCCGCACGTTCATTGTCAGCGAATGTACAGAGAATAGCGTAAGCACATCGAGTGGAACTGAAGGAATGGAGAATGAGCTCGACGAGCCACATAGTGCAAGGCATGATGCACTATTTCACAAACAGCTTAGCAAAAGCCACAGATTACAGCCTTGCACATGGCAGGAATACAGAGACGAGTGGGAAGTCTTGAAGCTTCTTAGATGCTCATGTAACTGCAGCAGTCCACACCTGCGATGTGCATGTGTGCACATGTATATGTAATACATCGTCACTGTTGGAACAAAACGTCATATCTACGAAGTGGTAAGTTCACAGTAGAAGGAGAAAACTTTCTTAACTTATAATGGAAGCTAATGTAAAAGTAGTTCCAAGTAATTTTGGACTAGACCTGTCCGGGGTGTTTCCTGCCTTCCGCCTGATGCCCGATGGAATAGGCTCCGGAAACCCCCGCGACCCAGGAGGATAAACGGCATAGACAATGTGTGTGTGTGTGTGTGTGTGTGTGTG
>JAILXH010143676.1:0-15448 GCA_023558415.1 Piaractus mesopotamicus
AAAATATTTAAAAACCACTCCTCAAGACCTGGAGGCGCTTTTTTTATTTGAACTAAAATTGACTGAAAGGAAATTGACTTTTTGTTTTGCACATAAAAATGCACTTAACTAGACTTTGTTTTTTTGTTTTTATTTTTGTTGTTTTTGGGCACCCAAGTCTGTGTAGGACAGATATGGATTTGTAAAGTGAGGTTATGAATCCACATTAAAGATAAGCACATGCAGATAGCATTGTCTTTTTGGGCTTTCTTCATAGAGACAGTTATCAGGAGATCAATAGGGCTGATTCTTTGATATGAATATTTTTATGATGTCATTTCTCCATGTATCAGCCATCCTCTCAGACCCACGCACAGTCTTTCTGTGCATCGAGCATGTCTGTGAGACTGTAAGACACGTGTCTTCATGTTCAGCTAGCTTTTGTGCATCATGCACTTCGGTATACTTTTAATGAGGAGGTTTGTGTTGCCAGGACCTGCTCATTTGTAGACGACTGGGTAATTTCAGAGTTACGTGATATTCAAAAAAATTCGTAGTAAACAAATATGTAAGGTCTGATGTCATACAGGTCTGATGTCATACAGTGCAATTCAGAGACTGCTGTTCTCAGTGCTGAGTCTACTGAGCATAGTATGTGGAGGCTTTTCTTCATGCCACATATAGTCATGCTCAGTAGTACTCTTATAAAACTATTTTCCATAATCGTTTATTGAAAAGTTTCTGCATAATTCAGTCATTAAGATGTAAACAAAGTCATTCAGAGTGGTTTGATGTGAAGTGCTGCAGTGTAGAGAAACTTACTGAGTGATTTCTTTACAGTGGTGGTGATGGCAACCAGGGGTTGTGATGTCTACAAAGCCGATATATCTGTTTGCTTCATGATCCAATATGACCATGAGTTTTTATGTGTAATATTATGTGTAATAATGTGGTAAAATAGTGGTAAATGGAAGAAATTATGACCTTCATTATGTGGAGCAGGTGAAGCTAATGCTGCCTTGAAGTCATGTTGAAATATCATATTTAGGAAATGAGTGCACGTGATCTGAATGGTAGCTGCTGATAAACTGGTGGCATTTTAAAGTCAAATGAACCACACATCACAATAGAAATATAAGCACGTTGTGTGATACTTCTAACTAAATAAAAACATGACTCATAAGTATCCTTTGCTCTTTACGTTGTTGCAGTGATGCAAAACTAACACCATCATCACACACGCACACACATTTTCTAAACCGCTTATCCTTCTGGGTCACGGGGTGCTGGAGCCTATCCCAGCTGTCATCGGGTGGAAGGCAACACTCTAGTCGTAACTCTAGCAATCAATCAAGTCGTAATTATGACCTCGAAAGTCTTAAGAATGAACTTCTGAGGAAGACTTGAAGGTGGCATAAATTTGAGCAGCACTGTTTTAGACTAAAATCATATCTCAGAACCATCATAAAACAATGTCTGAGGGATCAGTGTGTTCGTAACCGTTTCATGTTATAACTCTTTGTGACTTTTTAAGGTACTAAACTTTTCAGATGTCTGGTTTCTGTCACCACCAATGTAAGCAGTTCTTACTGTTTGTTTCTCCAGAATGGATAGAAAGATAGAATTATGCTAAGGGAAAAAAGGTTGATAATCAGACTATACTTTTTTCATTGTTTCCTAAAATCAGGGGTTAGAACTAATGGTAAATAATGTGCTTGTGTTTTTTTTTTTTTGTTGTTTTTTAATAAATGTATGACCGTTTTGAATTGGGCTAAACATTTTCATTGAAACTAGACAAGCAACATTTCCCTCTAAATTATATGAGCAGAAATGGCCAGACTTTTGCAGCACATCTTGAAAAGTAACTAGTTCCAAACGTTAGGGATTTACAGGGGAACCTTGTGATCGTGTTGTCACTCACAAGTTTCATCCCCTCCGCCAAAATAAGGTCAGAGGTTTCCATGATTAAATTACCTGACCAATCTATTAATTATATCATGTTTACATAAACAGTTACCCGGTTGGTTTTATTATGCTGATATTTTGGATTTGACAACACTTGTAAGTGGTTGCTCTCCGACTTTAGCGATAATCTGATGGACATGCAGAAAGGTACTGTTCAATTCCATCTCAACTGCTGTGTCAGTCCATTAAGTGGAGAGGCTGCGGTCACCTGCGATGCTAACTTCCAGTGTGCACATGCTACATGCCGTGCATGTGGATGAGCGTCGTCCTGTCACCCCCAGCTTTTTGAAGAAGACAAAGTAAAGGCCTTGATTTGTGAAGCAAGTAGTCTTGTGTGTTTTTTTCAGAACTTTCCATTCTTATTCATCATCACTTTTGCCATCTTCATTGTGATTGTCATGCTGATCCTCATCTGTATTGCAAAGCTTGTTTTCTAAGAGTGTTTTGAGTGTAACATTTTGCATTTAAGCAAAGCTGCCAATTAGAGTAATGTTAAACTGTCCATTTCAGAGAAAGAGCCACACACGGTCCCTTCTGAACGTTAAAGAATTAAAAATGACTCGTGAAGGTTCTTTTGTTAATGCATATGAGCTAAAACAGCAGTTATCCTTATGCTTATTTACAAGTTGTGGTTATGACACTTCAGTGGACGGTGCAGAAGACTAAAGCCTGCACCTAGACTAAATAGGATTGTTGACAGGGAGACACCAATGGTTTGGCAGTTTATTCCAAAGTTAAGTTTATCCATTTTAGGGTTTTAAAAAATGAAGTTTTAAAGATGTTATCATTATTAGACAGCATTTTGGATGTAAAAGTGAGGAAGTGCCATTTTTGTCTGTTTTCAAAATCTCAGTTCTTTAAAAGGTAAATACTCAAAATTTCTCCATAATTCAGATGCAAGAGGATGTTGAGATCTTACTGACTCTTATTTCTTTACAGTGGTGGTGATGGGAACCAGGGGTCACAGTGTCTACAACACAAATATAGCCTTTTTCTTTACTACCCAAAACCACCAAGTGATCCTATATGTTATGTTGATAGTAAAAAAGTAGTGTTAAATCTAGAGGAAAAAAAGTTTTCTTTGGGGATTATTTTGCCTTAAAACACCATGAATGTGATTCAGAAGTATGTTTTAGGCCCAAATCTTATTTCAAAACAAATACCATTTGAGAGATATAAATAGCATGTTTTGGCTCAAAAATGCCAGTTTGGAAATACAAACTTAATATACCTCTTTCTTTCACGCAGAGTGAGCAAGTCATATGCTGGGAGGAAATCAGGACATTGGGAATCCAATGAACTCTGGAATGCAGAAGAGGAAGCTGCCTCCTCCTCCTCCTCATCAGACCTCCAACAACAAAGACTGAAACTGCACAACCTCTTTTGCTCTGTATCTCCTACATAACTGCCTCAAACCGGTTCCATTTTTTTTTCAGTTATAAAAAACAAAAAAAAAAATCGGTTACTTTGTTTTTGACAACAGTTATTGTTTACTTGAGTGGCTGCACTGAATATAAGTCAAAATCAGAACTGTGAACTCCAACCAGACAAATAGCACTTATTAGTTTCCCTTTATGGTACTCTGTCGTTCTTATTTACAGTCGTCATTTTGTTCCTCAACGAAATCTGCTAGAACTTTGTAAATAGGAGGAGCTTGTATATCAAATAACATTTTGTAAAATGTGCCAACTACTTAGTAGTCCCCTCCACACACACACGTACACTCACGCACATATATAATATATATATCTTGTTTATTTATATTGATTTGTATTTATATGAAGGGTGTATTTTTTCAGGGAGCATTTAGTTGCTTGCAGATCCTGCACATAAATTGTAAAGGGGTTTTAAGTTGGCCGCACAGACCACCTCTGTGAACACTTAACGTGTAATTTTTACTGTACAGCTTGTACGATATTGACAGTTGGGGTTTTCATTTCCGCTAAGGGCCTGGATACATGAACTGGTGAGACAGTTCGGAGGCCCAGTCAGGTCGCACAAGGACGAAGGCTCACGTTGAGCCAGTTGCTCAAATTTCCAGTATTTAATAAAACATGCTAGTAATCAAGTAATCCCACACTCTTAAAAGTAAACATTCCTCAGCAGTTCTTGGCCTGGATTGGGCAAGGAACTCGTCTCATTTACAGAAATGCAGTGGTTCTTTAAAAGGGCATGTATCGAAATTCAGTACTACTGAAGTTCATGCTACTGACTGAATTAGAAGTATTGAAAATTTTTAATACCCAAGTCTTATCAGTATTAGTGAGCCAATAAGCATGCTTGTTCCAAAATCTAGACTGCTGATCAGCTGTCTAAATTACATTCCTTATGCATGTTATTAATGTCAGTGCTTATTGATTAGTTTGTCGTCCGTTAAGGTCAGCACTTCATGCTCAGTTGAGATTTATGCCACACCGACAAAATCAAAATTATAATGATGAAGATATGACGACAACAGTAGATAATTTACCTACATTCTCTGAAGACACGTCCTTCACCAAGCTTTTACCGAGTTCTCTTTGAATACTCTTCCAGTGCGCTCATAATTACCAGATTCATCCAATCGGGGAAGGGGTCTGAAGGGGTCCGAAGCACAATTGATGATACAAAATGTTCTTCCACATTCCAGAGTGGTCTCCAAATCCCCAAAGCGCACATAGTGTAGCTATTGATCAGGAAATGGTATTAGTATTGAACATTTTGAAAGATTCCCAGCCCTAGTGTTTAAAGAACCATCTGTTTCACCTTTTGAGCACTTTTATTTGTAAGAGTGTACTGCCACCTCAGAAGCTCGTGTGCATCTGCTGTGGCAGCAAACCAGATAAAAAATGTAGATCAGAACAAGGGAAATGATCTGTACAATGAATCGTGTATCGAATTGGCTGCTGAGAGGCTCCTAATAGCAGCTTTGACTTGTGTCCAGTGTATCCAAGCCCTAAGGGGATTTACCACGAAAACGCTCACCTGTCTCCCCTCCCAGCGTGTTCCGTGAGTGGAAGTTACGCAACATTGGACGGTTCATGCGATGTGATAGAAAAACATTGCAAAAGCGCGGAACCAGGATACTTTCTTAAGATGCAGATAGCACTTTGTAGGTACTAGATGATAACAGTTTTTCCCATTAACATGGATACTACCTCCTGTCCATAAGATTGAAAAGAGATCTAATATGGCGCTGTTAGATTGTCTTCATTGAAGACTCCCTAAGACAAATACAACGTAGTATTGCTGGAACGGTAGATCAGTCTTAAAGGCCCGAAGTGGAGCATTTGGTTATAATGTGGGAGGTTGTTGTAATGGCTGAGAAACGTCTGCTGATGCCTCTGCACTGTTAAAAATAAAGGTTCTTAAATGGTTCTTGGCTTGGATGAACCGTTCTAGGGTAATTCTTCAGTTGTACATTACGTGGAGGTTCTTCAAACCCTAAAAGTGGTTGTTTTCCAGCAGTGTTTTGAAGAACCTTTATTTTTTAGAGTAAATCAGCTCTGGCAGAGAATGGTCAAAGGTTAGAGAGTGTAGTTAGGTTGTCTGTGAGCTTTGGCTGTTCTAGAAAAAACTTTCTGAAGAGAAGATAAAAGTGCTACTACGCTCATCTGCTTTTGGTCTCTTGGTCTAATAGGCCATTTTGGTTTCTTTTTGACATTTTGCCTGTCTTGAGGTGGAATTCCACCTTTTTTTTCAGATTGTCTGCATAATTGAGATGTAAACAATGTAATTCAGAATGATTTGATGTGAAATGGTTCATTGTAGAGAAACAGTGGTGGTGACAGGAACCAGAGGTCGAAATGTCTGCATTGCAAATATAGCCATTTTATTCACTATCCAAAATGGCCAGTGAACCTACATGTGTCTTCTGAGTTTTGATATGTGATGTTGATAATAGTAAATCTGAAAAAATACATTTTCTTTGGAGACTGTTTTTCCTGTTACCACTGCCAGGACTTTTTCAAATTATGTTTAAATTAATTAAACTTTTTTTTTAAGAAGTCTGGTTCCCATCACCGCCACTCTGAACAGGTTTCTCTAGAACGATACATCAAACCACTCTTAACTATTTAATTATCCAGATATTATGAAATATTGGTGGAATTCCCCTTTTCAGCGTGCTATCTAGTCAAAAAAGCTGGGCAAATAAGATGCAAAACATCTGTCCATTTCACTGGCCATGCACAGAAGAAACAGTAACAAGTTTTTAGGTTTCTTTCAAACGCGAGGCGTACTGTTTACATTTTGAAGTGTTACACAGAGATGGCGTTTTCTCGTTTTCGTAGCCCACGACTGGACAAAAAGAAATGTTTACTGAACAATGAGGTTGCTTTTTTTTTCCCTGTTGGTCACCAATCTGACACACCACGCCACATATAGCTGGACACTGCACTGGTACTGTACTAACAAACGTCTATGCGCTCGTCCATTCCCATACAGTACATACTGTAGCCTACTGTTCTACTCAATGCTCTGTTCTGTACGTTGGTTGGTTATTTATTCATGTATTTACCACGTTTATTTCTTGAATACGGTGATGTTCACTGTATGCGGGACAGTTTGTACAGAGCATCGCTGGTGATTGCAATTATATTAATATATAACTCGCAGAGAGGGAGAAATTAAGTGTAAATATGACCTTACTTAAGACCATGTGTTTCTCACATCTCTTTGTCTTTGTTTTTGTTTATTTATTTATTTATTTATTTGTTTATTCATTTATCTATTTATTTGTTTATTTAATTGATTTTAATTTATTTTAAATGACTAAGGGTTATTAACAAGTCCCTTTCTTGCCTGTACCTGAAAGCTTTATATGAAGAGATGTTGGGTAGAGGTTGTGGTTGAAAGCTGTGTAGTAAGAAGTGTTAGCTTTACAGTAGTAGTCCAGATGATGTTGGGACAAAGCTGTATGTCAGTGATCTTATCCATTCGTTTCGATGGCGGGACCCTCGTGGCCGCCCTTTCTTTCTTTGACTAGCTTTTGTGTCATGCTATTGTGTCATGATATTGCGTTGCTTTAATGTATGTAATATGTGAAATGGGAAAAAAAAAATAACAGTAGTATACCGTTTCTTGGAAACTTTTTTCTACACAATAACTACAGTGACAACCTGAAAACTAATCAAGCTTGTGTTTTTGTACTTTGGGCTCTCTCGAGGATCTAGAATTCGGGGATAACTCTTATTGTTTGGAATTGTGGAATTGAGTTATTTGCCTTTTGTTTGGATTAAGGAAGGGAGAGAGGGGCGGGAGGGGGAAGGAAAAAAGAGAAAAGAGGCATCTGAAATGGGCAGAGCGTGTGTTGACAATTTGCAGTTTGTTGTTTCTCTTGAGGATCCCAGTCAATGCTCACATCTGCTGCTTAAAAGTTTGCGATCGGGCTGAACCACGCTGATAGTGCTGACTGAATCGGATCATTCTGAACACCGTCTTCCTTTGTAAATATTGTAATTTTTGATATCCCTTTTCTCTCGTTGACCATGCTACACAGCACCCACTTTCCTTGATTTCACAAACGAGGGGTGTCTGGGGGATTTTTTTGTCAGTTCTACATTTTTATATTTTATTTTTGGTGTATATTTATCAAATTGGGTTTTGCTTGTCATAGAGCTATTGCAATAAAAAAGTGCCAAGGTATTCTTGACTGTGACTCATGCGTGCGTGTTTTCTTATCAGATGTTTGTGATCCAGGCATGATGCAACACTGCTCTAAGATGCGCTAAGACTAGAGGTTCCCGACTAAACACATCATCCCATGCACATCGGCCTTTTGTGGCCCTTGGCAAACTTGGCAAGTGCTTCCCTCTGCTGGACAGAGTGGAGATCATGGCTGGGGTTCTTATGCAACAGTCTCCCACTGCAACAAACAAAAAAAAGAGTCCCCCACCCCCCTCTCTCCCTGTCAGAGAAAGGTCTGAAAACAAAGAAAAGGAGGAGGGAAAATGCTGATGAGACTATTTTTTGGGAAATCCATTTTAAAGCCAATATATTGTATGACATATACTGACCTTCAGTGAATGAGGTAGATCGCTTTTACTTAGATAATGTCAAATAATTCATACGTGCTTAGGCCTTTCTTTGTTTCCAGCATTGTGCCCACCTTCTGTGTCCAGTCCAGCATCGAAAATCATGCTCACATTCAACCACTGAAGTGAAAAGATTCAAAATATCCACTTACTATAGGCCACTGAGTCGTATAAGCACTCTTTTATTCTTAGAAAAAGGTCAAGAAAGCAGTCGAAAACCAAAGAAGGGTGTTTAAATATCTTTATTTGCAGGCATATTTACATGAATGTGCAATTTTAGAGGAGTTTGTAGAGGGTGCAATTATTTTAACCTGTTCGGTTAATGAGGAAAGGAAACAACGACCTTAGCCATTCCATATAACATAAATATGTCAAAAGAGAGAGAGGCACTTTCCACAGATAAGGTTTTCGTCCTTTTCCTCATATAACACTGTATAAAAGATTTCTGCATATCTGCCGTCTCCTGGATTCAGGAGGTAGTACATGTATGAACTGAAACTGTGGCTTCTACGGAAAGTATCATTCCCATGCCCGTCCTCCCCCAGGTCCTGTTTCATTTTGCAGTGGGAGACGCTGTGATACAGTACAGTAAAGTTCATGCAATCAGAGAATTCTCTGAACAGTTATAAAAAAACAAGTCTCTCAGACGTGCCTAAAAAAAAAAATCACACAGAGTGGCTACAGTGATCCGTGGCTTTTTGTTTGTCTTTTCTTTGCTCTGTGTTCCAAAGTGAGACAGCACGAGCTCAGTGATGCTGTAAATACTGACTGTCCATCCATCTGGATTAGCTGGCCAGGTGGTCATTCCCTAGCCCTGCTTTATTATTACTGGTTGCTTTTTGTTTGTTTTGTTTTTTTGTTTTTTTTTGCGTATTGATAACTGTGTTGTGCTTGGTGTTGATCTGAGGCACTTGTGCAGCATGGATGAGCAGAAACCCGAGGCTCCACCTCAATCCTGATCTTTCATTGATTGCATGGAGGGAGGGGGAGGGGGCGGAGCTCACACGTTTAGGATCTCAAACTCCTCCTCTGACTCGAACAGCTTGTCTGTGGACTCGATGAACTCTGAGGAAGAAAGAACAAAGCAGACAGAGGAGGTTGCTCAAGGGGAAAATGGTTCAGATCGCTTTCACTGAGCAGTGCCTGGATATACACATGCATACTATCTGAATATCTGTATGGGGCACTGAATAACCACAACCACCCAATTTCAGTCAGGTATTCAGAGATGAAATGTATTAGTGGAATAAGGAGGAGAATTTAAAGGCATCTTCAACTAAGCTAAGCATCCATCCACTTTGTAATAGCCGCATTTTATGACCACTCTGGCAGATAGAACCATTAGAATCTATAGGAGCAGCTGACTGTATGTGAGGTAAATATTTGTCTTTCTGCCCGCTGATGATGACGTATATGGTCAATTAAAAAACAATCTTTCATGGGACGTTACTACAGCTCTCCAGTCAATATGGCACAAAGCCGACCTACTCATCAGCTCAAAGGGCTGTGTGGAAGAACAGGATGCCAAGAGTGGCTTCTGTCCCTGTCAGACAATCTCTAAAATTGACATTGATATCACTTGAAAAACTCATCCGTTAGAATGAAGAAGTCAGCTAAGGCTCTTCATGGGTTGAAGTAGGTGTGCTGGACCAGGGAACAGACAGGACCAACAATGGAAACAACTGCTATGGACAGTATGCTGGCTAGTTAAATGGTAATTTCACCAATTTTACAAAATGTCTGCATAATTAACTAGTCAAGACGTAAACAAATTCATTCAGAGCCATTTAATACTAAGTGCTGCAATCTAGAGCAGCAGCATTTGAAGAATTCTGACAGAAAGAGTCAGAATCTTTCACAATGGTAGTGATAGGAACCAGACGTCTGAAGTGTTTAATGCTTCCAGAAAGCTCCGTCACAAGAAGCTATTGCACAAAATGGTCAGAAATACTCTGGCTGATGCCTGAGATGGTGCACTAGTTTTTATGATAGATTTTACAGTAACTGTGAGTGAAAAGTTTTGGCCTAAAACATATTTTGAGATACATGCAGGGTGGTGTTGAGCTGAGATACATGCAGGGTGGTGTAAAGGCAAAATGGAACCAAAGCATTACTTTACCATCAAGCAATATTACATATAAAATGTTCTGTAAAGAAGACAGTCTAGGTTTACTAGTCTTTTTTGACAGTAAATGACATGGCCAGATTTGTGCAGTAGACATCAGGACCCCTGGTTCCTATCATCACAGGTTTAAACTTACACTATATGGCCAAATGTATGTGGACATCCCTCCTAATTGTTCAGTTCAGGTGTATCAGTCTCACATTGCTCACAGGAGTATAAAATCAAGCACATAACCATGCATTCTTCATAGATAAACATTGACAGTAGAATGGGTACTGAAGTGCTCAATGACGTTCGACATGACACTATCATAGGATGCCACCTTTGCTACAAGTTAGTTACTGAAATTTCTGCCCTGCTAGATCTGCCCCGGTCAACGTCTAGATGGTGGGAGAAAAAAGCGAGGCCCATAAAGACATGGTTTGACGAGTTTGGTGGGAGGAACTCACTTAACAGAGCCCTGACCTCCATCCCTCTGAACACCTTTAGATGAACTGGGATGTCAGTTGCAAGTCAAGCCTTCTCGTCCAGCATCAGTGCCCCACCTCACAAATACACAAAGTCCTAAGCCTTCCCAGATAAGTGGAGGCTGTTTCAGCTGCAAAGGGGGGCAACCATGCCCATGGTTTTGAAATGGGATGTGCAACAAGCTTATATAGATATGACGGTCAGGTGTCCACACACTTTTGGCATTACAGTGTATTTTAAGTCCATACTTTTTACTGGCCACCGGATATACTGTTTAAGAAAGGAAGATGTTTATCTAAGTAGTTTGTTTTAAAGCTCTGAAAAGCGCTCAGAGTTCTGCCACAGAACAACCAGCTGAAAGCTTTAAAGTTTGGGGTGAGGTTCAAAGCAGCACTCCCACCTGCTCCTGTGGTCTGCACCTCAGGTTTAGTCGGGGTAATGAACGGTGGCCAGTGAGAGGGATGCTTCTCCACCAGCTCAAACATCCGCAAGTTCCGCTTCTTCAGGATCTCCTTTTGGATCATAAGGAGAATGGGTTAAAGCTCTACCACACCAGCAGGCTGGATGATTCACAGATACTGAGAGTGCCCTACCTGCTGGACCAGATTACACCAGCTGTCAAAGTCCTCCTCACTCTTGCAGAAGAAGCCCTGTTGCCAGAAAATACTGTTAGTTAATATGGTAAAAGGAAACCATTTCAAATAAAAATGGATGTTGGGTAGAATCATCTGCACAAAATACTACAAAATACTTTATTGCTATTGTATTGCAGCGTTTTGTGACCTTGACATACCTTACAAAATGGTCAATATATTAAAACCACAGTACTGGTGAACCAATAATGTAACAAAGTTAAAGCTTTGCATTATTTTGACCAAAACTGTTCACATCTTTTGTAAACAAAAAAATAACCTGCTGTAAGCTGAGTAGGTGAATATATGTAAATGAGATTGATTCTTGTGACAACACAAAAAAAAATTCAAAAACAGTCCACATATTGACTGTATGGAATAGGGTGTGAATGGTTCATTTTCCAAATTTCCAAAAAGTGAGGTTTTCCATGATCCCTTTAACACATGATCTTTTGTGAAGCCCCAGCCGTTCACACTGACGGTCTTACCAGTGCTACAGACGGGTCCAGGCTGGTGATCTTCATGCGGCGAGGGTTCCTCTGACAATGGTAACTCTGATTGTCCACAGTGCTCCCCGTCTCGGAGTCCACAGCTAACTGCGTGGTGTGGGGGTCCAGATAGATCAGCTCATCATCTGGAGGTAAAGAAAAAGGCAGACAAGCACTCGCTCATCCATAGAGTGCTTCTGGAATGGTATTACACACACCACAGACAAACAAGTGTGAGAGAACTCACCTATGAATCCAATGAAGTAATAAGCCAAGTTGGGCTTTCCCCCCAGCACTCCACAAGACTGAGGCATCTTAAAACATTCCTTGAAAAAAATAGTTTGAGTGTCGCTGCGGTCAAGTAACCCATTTTTTCTGCGTCATATGATTACATCATGAACATAGGACCAATAGAAATGCTCCAAAATTATTGCGATTAAAAAAGTCTCATTACTTTAACTTATATTAAAAGTAAAGAACATTATGCTGATTAAATTCCACATGAAACCACTAATATTTAGACAGCTCCCCCGTGTTCGTAACATAACATGTCACCCATTAATATTTCAGCAATACTGTTTGAGTATTATGTATTTTTTGAGTATTTTTGACTGTTACATTATACAAGAACTTTCTCTTGATGTTTTAGTTCCAATCCAGGATTATGCTGAGACATAAGACAACTTTAACATCAGGAACATTCCATTCAATTCTATTAATTTCAGTTGGTTTAAATCAGACTATACAAGTGTGGTTTTAGGAGCATCCAGAGTTTAAGACCAGAACTCTCCATACTTTGAGGGCCTGAATGTAGACGGGGTTGATGTCATTGATGCCCATGCGGAGAGGAATAAGCAGAAGCAGGGGCCTCCAGTCCAGGGGCTGCTGGGAGGTGGCATGGAAGTGAGAGAGGGGGCACGGAGCCTGCCGTTGCCCCGACGATGACTCATCTGAGGGGTAAACTTCCCCCCAGGCACAGGGGCCTGCCCTGGGTTTTGCTTCCTGATTTGCCTGACGGCACTGCTTTTCTATGAGAGAGAGAGAGAGAGAGAGAGAGGTAAAGAGCGAGAGAGATGTTATGTCTTGCCACTAGATATGTATGCAGTGTACACTGCAAGAATGTAGTGTATAGTGCCTAAATGGAGACACAGTAAGAGAGTTATGACGTTATGATTTTAGGTTATGATTTTACCTTATAAGGTAAAACATTTTCCACCAACCCCTCCAAACAAATAAAACAAAACAAAACACTTACTGATGTCTTCTATCACTACAGTGTTGTCCATTGACACATACACAGCTAAGGAGTTCCAGTCGTCAAACAGCGCAAGTTTCCTGTGAGCAAAAAACAAAAACAAACCAAAACTTCAAAATATTTTCTTTCAGACCCTTTCTGAACTAATTTCATTTCCACTTTCTAGGACATATATTTAGCACATTAAGTTTGCAAAGCTCTAAAATGCTGAGATGCTTTTAGAAAAACGCAGCCCAGATCAGTTACGCGGCAGTTTCTAGCATTCAATGTTTACTGACTTAGTCGTTGTTGTTATAGATGTATGAACAGAGGTTTTTAGACAATAGTGTGTTAATAGTTTGTTAATGGACACAGAGGACAGGAAATATCTGGGAAAAATGTGGATAATATGTTAAAGTTGGTTCATATAGGCCCGTGAATTAGAGATGTTTGAGAATATTATTTTTGCAAGGAGACCACCTGTATGTTCCACTTTTAAAGTGACTCTTTCCATAAATATTTGAACTTAAACTCTGTTGCAGAATATTACTGGAGAGCCTGGTTATCCTGTTGCTTGCAGACTTGCCACCTTTCGGTGAAGTTCTCTGTCTTAAATTATGAACATGCCATTCTTGTGAACTGTGTAGATTTGAAGAGTTGCTAACAAAATTAAGAGAGAGAAAATCCCTCCTCTCCCCCAAACACAGCACAGCAGCGGTTCACTGTCATTATTCAGCCAACTCACAGATACAGTATTTAATATTACAGTCCAATCAGATCTAAGATACTGTGAATGTGCAAAAAGAGCCATGTTTGATGAACAGTGTCATTCTCGCATATTCTAATGTTAATAACAGTCTGCAGAGAAGGTTAATATGCATAAAATGTCATTGTTCGCAAAGAAGACAATCACTTACCACTTTGTCTTTGTCTGACATTTATTTTATCCTATGTATGTATGTATATATTGTACATGCTTCTAGTGGCCTGACAAGAAGGTGGCAAAAATATACTTTAGAAGCAGAACAGCCCTGTGCATTTACAATGGTTGTGTGAATGGAGCACAAAACACATAACAAAACATCATAATTGGATCTGTCTTCAGGCTGCTGATCTATTAAAATATGTCTGGATTGGCACAGATTCCAATCCCATCTCTAACTAGAACAAACAGTTCAAAATAACCAACTGCATAAAATGAACAGGATTTCCAGTCCCTAATTGCCACTGTAGGCCTGTTTCTGACTCAAATATTATCATAGGCTACATTGCTTTGCTGTGTTCTTGTTTCCAGCACTTTTCAAAACAACATGATGCCAGCAGAACACATTAAACTAATAATTCAAACTGCATCATGTAGACTATTCCAAATATTGTTAGTTTTCTGAAGAGAGAGAAGGAGAAAATCCTTTAATGAAGAAGACGGCACTTACTTGAGTACTTGTGCCACTGTATTTGGACCGTACCATTCTCCAACAGACTTCCCTTCGCCCACCCCCATCTGAGCTGCTCAGAGACAGAGACATTGCACAGAAAGTACTCATATAGAACAATAAAGCACACAGGGGGGCTGAGGGTGGCAAGAAAATGGGGACATTTAATGAGCGTGGTCTTCACTGAATCTTATTTAAGAGCTGTACAGAGAACATTGACAGTTCTACTGATGACCGCCGCGAAATGACAAACGGTCATAATCGGCAGAACAATATGGTTCATTGTGTGAGCTTGGCCCAAGCAGAGACGAGAGTGTGCGGGACGAGACTGGGGTTTTTATTTGCACGCCTGCGCTCACATACAACACACACACACAAAGTATCACTTACCCATCTGGTGAATCGAATAACAGCTATCCTTTCTGTCCAGAAAGCAGTGTAGGATGCGATGGTACTCCACTGGCTGAGTTCCCTCTGCTATCCACCGCCATTCTATGGTGTTTCAGTAAACAGTGCAGGTTCACATTACAGGTAACAGATGCAAAGTCACTATTAGGGCTGGGCATAATGACAACATACATCGCTAACGTGATAAATGATGTCACCATACAATACAATATGCTTTTCTGAACATGTCTTGGAGTACTTGAAGAACACTGACCAACTGCATGTTTCATTATAAAGAAAGTGAAATTAGTCCCGTTTAACTGGATTTGGTGCAAAACAGTATGTCAAATATTGAATAAAAAACACACTTTTTTACACTTTTTTAGTATATATTTTTAAATGTAGCGCTATTGGTTCTTTTTTCTCGGTTCCAACTGATCAGATGTCTGAAAAAATAAAATTGTGTAAATTTCAAGTATCGCAATATTATATTTTTGCCATATTGCCCAACTCTAGTAAAGATCCTGTGTTCCACCACCATAAAACCAATTTATTTGCAGATATATATGTAAATGATTCTAATATGCTGCCCTGTGCAACCTCAAATGTTTCAGGTAATTAGTAGGAAGCTGTAAACAAAAATAAATAAATAAATAAAGAGATCCAGAATGTGCAGATTAATAAATGGAGTGATGAATGACTGCTCTAAAATTACTGGTAATA